>PISW01008007.1:0-80259 GCA_004023785.1 Mungos mungo
TTTTCAAGTAATGGAAACGTAGTCACAATGGTCGGCCATCGAAAGGAACGAAGTGCTGATACAGGCGCCGGGCAGCTCAGCCTCCCACACGCTCTGCTGCGAGATAGGAGTTCGTCCCCAAAGGTCACGCGTTGTCTGATTCACATAAAATACCCAGAGCGGGTAAATCCATTCCGGCAGGATGCAGATGGGTGGCTACCTCGGACAAGGAGCAGGAGAGCATGAGCTCAACCGCTTCGTGGCTGTGGGGTTTCCCTGTGGGCCGACGAAGAGCTTTCAGAACGAGACCGAGCCAGTGGCTCGCACGATACTGTGAACGGACTCAAGGCCGCTAAGCTGTTCGCTTCAAAAATGGTTAATTTTCTATGATGTGGATGTCACCCCCGTAAGAGTACTTTAAAATTTTATTCGCTATAAATTATTCACAGCTGACTACAGTAAGTAGAATCTAAAAAGAGTTCGCTCCACAGGCAGATGGATGCCTGCCCGGGTTCCGAGTGACCTGACGGGGTTGCCCCCCCCCCCTACTGCGGTAAAATGCCATCACAAGGACTCAGCAGCCTCTTCCAACAACTCAAGTAGGATTTCTGCTCTCACTTTTCTTAAATTTCTATTTTGTTATTTTTATTTAAGTCTTTTAAAAAAATTTTTATTCATTTTTGAGAGACAAAGAGACAGAGTGAGTGAAGGAGGGGCAGAGAGAGAGACAGAGGGTGACACAGAAGCTGAACAGGCTCCAGGCCCTGAGCCGGTGGCACAGAGCCCGACGCGGGGCTCGAACCCACGAACCGTGAGATCATGACCTGAGCCGAAGCCGGACGCTTAACCGACTGAGCCACCCAGGCGCCCCTGTGTTTTTGTTTTTGTTCTTAAAGAAAATCAATAAACAGATCTGCGTCACAGATGGTGATTCCGAACAGAAAGCAAAGGAAAGAGCTTCATTCATAGTCTCAGGTTTTTAAAACCATATCCTTCCAGATCCTTCCATGGTTCTAATTTCTGTTACCCTAAGGAGGCACCCAAATATCCCAGCTGGAGGTAAGGCTGCTCTTCAAAGGACCCCTGCAAGCTTGGGAGCCCATAGTGAGAGATTTGGGGCTTAAAGCCCAAGTGACAGATGCAGAATAGCAGTTGGTTCTTCAAACACGCCAGCACGTCAGCAAGGCGGCCGTAGCTTATTTGGGGCGACGGCACTGGCACGCTATTTCCTGATATGGCAGAGAAGGTAAACTCAGACAAACCAGAGCAAGCTGTGGCGAGTGGCAGGGACCATGCAACCCCGAGCCCCACCTAAACCAGTCACAGCCCCCTCTGTGGTGTGGAATTCGGGGCTCAGCATAGCCAGATCGTCTCATTTTTCAAGAAATGGCAGCAATTCGTATACTTATGCGAAATCTTCTGCTCTGTTAATTTTGGAAACTAATTTTAAAAGAGAAGACCAACCGTGCGCCAAACAAAACAGGTCTGCGAACTGGATCACACCCACAGACTGTCGCCTGGGAACTCTGAACCCTCACCGTTAAGCCTCAAGGACGTACCTGCTAAGGTAAGAGTATTTCCCCAGGTGAGAATCAGGTTATACTTGGGGCTCTTATCTCCCAAGCTAGGGGAAAGTGGAAAGTGCTGGAGTGGATCAGGTGTGGCGAGTCAGCCTCCTCTCTCTGTCAGGTGGAAGGTGAGCCTTGTCAAATGCTTCCCTCCCTCCGTCCTGCCCCCTTCTCCCCTGCCCTGTCTCCAGCCACTGCTCTGTTTTGCACTGAACCAAAAGTAAGTAGGAGAACACTTCCTCAAGTTTTGCTGGTGCCGAGCTGGGGGATTCCCTCTCACCTCACCCCTACCTGGTCACACGGTACAGTACACACAGCACACACCTGAGTGTGAGACTGTACGTCCCTCCCTCCTAGGTTTTGGTCCCAGCCTGGGGCCACGCAGCTGTATTTACTCTTCCAGCCTGTCCTGTGGGGAGGGAGGAAGGGAAGAGAGAGAGAGAGCGGGCCTGGAAGACAGTCCGCGGCCATGGAGCACACTGGCACTCCCCCTCTGTGGCCGCTGTCAGCAGCACAGACTCGTAATGGGAAAGGTAATCTGTCAACTATGACCGTATTTCCAAGAGTTTCCACTCAGCCAAATCTACCAATTGGTTCTGATGTTAAGGAAAATGCTTTCTTCTTAAAATTAGACACACTGGCCCTGAAAACACTGGCATCCTAAAATCCTGAGACTTCCTTCCCGTGGTATTCTAGCTCTTTCCGCCCAAGCTCAGACACAGACTCCCAGGAGGGGAGATTCAATTTAATTTTTATAACAGCTACCGAGAAACCTCTACAGTCCGCCTCGCCAAGACCGGACTAGGAGCCATGTGGGTCAGACTAAACCGAGCTCTTCTAGAAGCAACCTAGGCATGCGCGCTCCTCACCCCCATTTTGTGTCCACACGGGCAGACTGTCTCAGCTCCGTCGGCCCTCCCAGGAAACCATAAATAGACTCCAGTTGACACTTGTGCCGTCTGGTTATGTGAACCCCACTTCTTCCTTCCAGAGACACCATCCTGGCTACAGAGATAAAAATCAACAAACATCACATTCTTTCCAACTGGTCTGCCATAAATTATGGCTGGTTGGAGCATGTCGGCCTTCTGGTTTTCCCCGACGGGCGCGTTCCTGGCCTCGCTGGCGGCAGAGCCAGGTCCCTGCTAACAGGAGCAGGGGACACGTCTCAGCCCACTCGGTTGCCACTCTCCAGGAACAGCACTGGGCCTCTGAAACTTAAAACCTGAATTCGCTGAGCCTAAAACCTGAACCATGGCATTTTACTTGCTCCTGTTTTCATCAGGCAATCTTTAAGTGCTCTCTGATGTCATTTTTTAAAAAATCATTGTTTTATTTTTTTTTAATTTTTTGGGGGGGTTATTTATTTTTGAGATAGAGAGAGACAGAGTACAAGCAGGGGAGGAACAGAGAGAGAGAGGGAGACACAGAATCTGAAACAGGCTCCAGGCTCTGAGCTGTCAGCACAGAACCCGTTACGGGGCTTGAACCCACGGAGCGTGAGACCATGACCCGAGCCGAAGCTGGACACTTAGCTGACTCAGCCACCCAGGCCCCCTAATCATTGTTTATTTTTAAACTTGTAAAGCTCCTAGTCTGTGACCCATATGAAGAAGTTTCTTAAAGTTTTGGGAAGCAGGGAAGAAAGTCAGAAAGCAGAAAAGAATAATTTGTTCAAGTTGTTTCTCCTCTTTCTTTCCTCTCGAAAAAACTAAATCCCAGTTAAGTGGGTTAATGACACCCCTCCCCATTTCTCTTTAAAAAATTTTTTTCTAATATTTATTTTTGAGAGAGAGAGAGACAGTGCATGAGCAGGGGAGGGGCAGAGAGGGAGGGAGACACAGAAGCCGAAGCAGGCTCCAAGCTCTGAGCTGTCAGCACAGAGCCCTATGCGGGGCTCGAACTCACAAATCGAGAGATCATGACCATGCCGAGAACACCCAGGAGACAGTGGGAGGGAACTCTGGCAAACAGGATCTTCTGTTCAATTTACTGTTACATCTAGGAAATACAGATTTCTTTCCCCCTGATTCTTATCATTAAAAATCCCTCTCCAATTCTCTACCTTAGTTAGGGGAATACCGTTACTGAACAATTAAAGTTTCTTAAAGACTGGGATTTTGCAATATCTGAGTCATTGTCCGGATGCCATTGCTGATTACACAGTAATGCCAAGCCGTTGATGACTGTGGGCAGGCCTCCAGATGCAGTTTTTAAACAAAAACCCCCAATTTTTCTTGAATAACATGTACCAGGCCGGCTAACCACGTGCTTAGCGAGCATGACCGTCTTGAATCCTCAAAAAGCCAACGAATCAAAATCAAACAAAAAACCCATAATGTGGATTTGTTATGAACCCACTTTTACTGACGAGCATACTGAGGCTCAAAGAAAGGATGTCATCCCAACGGTCACACAGACTGTATAAGTGGCTGGGGTGGGATTTGAAGACACATCTGTGTGGAGACAGAATAATCAACAGCCCCCAAAGACGTCCACACCCCAATTCCTGGAGGCCGGGAATAGATGACCTGGCCTGCTAACTGAGGCTTCGCGGCTGTGATTAAGGACCCTGAGAAGGGACACTGTCCTGGATTATCTGCGGGGGCTCGATGTAAACACAGAGAACCTTGTCCGGGAACGTGGGAAGTAGGAGAAGGGTGATCGAGACAGACGTCAGAGAGATGTGGGGCCACGAACCAAGGAGGGAGACCTCCTCGGGCCCTGGGAAAGGCAGGGAAATGCACTCTCTGCTAGACCCTCCAGAAGGACACAGCCCAGCCACGCCGTTCTGGACTCTGACCTCCAGAACTGTGAAAGAAGAATTGTTGTTCACTCGGGTTATTTTAAGCCCCTGTATTGTGATCATTCTTTACAGTGGTCGTAGGAAATCCTACACAGACTGAACTGAGCAGCAGAAGGAAAAAACACCTCAGGGGTTTTCTGAATGAGTCACAGATGGGTTGCTATTAAATATTTCTGGTTTTCCATGTAGATTTAGGGAACTGTAGTTATTTTTTAGTGCTCAGAGCCTGAACTTTTCATCACTGAGCTGTGTGACCTCTCCCCAGATCCACCCCCGAAATGCCCCCCATTGTCTGAAGGTTGATTGTAGCCAGAATTCTGGTTCGGCAGGGATTGCTACATAAGGTCTATAAAGTTTATTTGTGATGGATATTACTGAGAAGGCTACTTGAACACCACCCTTGTGTCACTTTAAGCACGACGTCCCTCTGAGCACAGAAAGCGACGAGGGACCGTGCTGACGATGATGAGATCCGGCTATTCTCAGCTGGCAGAGAAAATAGATGGAGAAGACTGAGCTGCATTCTTGCCCGGAGCCGGCGGACAGAAGGCACCTCAGGATAATCCTCCGGCCCCTTCCGGTTCACAGATGAGGAACTGGATCCCAGGGAGGAGGGCGTGCTCGCCTGAGGCACCGGCAGGCAAGCCCCGAGCTGGGACCGGGGCCCAGACCTCTGCTTGGGCTTCGGGCTCCATCCCTGGCTCCGCCCACTACTCTCACGCTGGCCGTGGTGGGGTTTTGTGTGCCCTGATGGGGCATTTCACATAAACAAGGTCATGGCTGGGGTCACTGTTCACAAGGGGGAATTTGTAGGCGCCATCTCAGATCACCAAGAGATGCCCACCCTTCAATACAAGTTCTGTCTACACTTGCCCAATAAAACGCGTGCTGTCCCAACACGTTGGCTCCAGAGCCACAGGGTTATAAACATCAATCATTGGGGGCAGCACAGCGCTGGCACGCTCAGTTCCTGCAGTGTGCCCGTCTCCCATAAATCCACCCACGTTTTCACAGGAGATAAGAGGGAACTAGGCCAGAGAGCACCGTCCCCGGCTCACACACAGCTTGAAGTGAATCCACAGAGCCTGGTGCTCGTGGGCGCTTGTGGATTTCAATCCAGCCCTCTGCACATGCGCACACATGTGTACACACACACACACCCCCCAAGTGAAAATGCATACCTGGTAGCCACAGACTATTTAATCCTTTTGGTTTTTTAAGTTTATTTATTTAAGAGAGAGCATGAGCCGGGAAGAGGGAGAGAGAAAGGGAGAGAGAGAGAGAGAGAGAGAGAGAGAGAGAATCCCCAAAAGGCTCTGCACCAACAGCACAGAGCCCATGTGGGACTCAATTCCACGAATCATGAGATCGTGTCCTGAGCAGAAATCAAGAGTCAGACGCTCACCCGACTAAGTCACCCAGGCACCCTATTTAATTCTTTCCAATCTGCTTTCCCAAATATGAGCGTGTTTTCAGGGTAGCTGAGTACCTAACTAAGTGCCAAGCACTGATCTAGGTGCTGGGGATACAAAAATTTACAGACCCCAGGCTCGCCTTGGTGGGGCTCCCTGTCTAGTTGGGGGTCGGCTGGACATCTTTACAATGACCCGAGATGTAGGAATAGCTGATGATTTCCATAACCATTTTCTCAATGAGGAAGCAAAACCAGAGTGCTTAAGCGCTAGGCCCAAGGTCACACAGCCCGCTGTTGTTGGCGCAGAGGAGAGCCCGGCTCTTTCCCCCTTTCAAGCTTGTGAACTAGTGCGAGTCTGCAGATAAGCTGCATCCAAATTATCTGGGGTGCTTGTTAAAAATAGAGAATTTCCTGGCCTTCCGAACAGGATGCCTGGGGAGATTAAGAAAAGCATAGCTGGGAATTCTGAATGTTTAAAAGCCCCTCCGGGGGGCGCCTGGAGGGCTCAGTCAGTTAAGTCTCCAACTTCGGTTCAGGTCATGATCTCAGGGTTCGTGGGTTCGAGCCCCTGTCGGGCTTTGTGCTGACAGCTCAGAGCCTGGAGCCTGTCTTCGGATTCTGTGTCTCTTTCTCTCTCTGCCCCTCCCCTACTCACGCTGTCTTTCTCTCTCTCTCTCTCTCTCAAAAATAAACAAACATTTAAAAAAGTAAAAAAAAGAAAATAAAAATAAAAACCTCTTGAGTAACTCTGACATCCTTTGGGTTTATGATCCTCTGACTGTGTCCAGCCGTCAGCGGGTCTGTACTTGGCTGTGCAGAATTAGCTGGAGCACTAATTACTTTATGATTTGTTTATTTAGGGGAGTGCATAAGTGGGGGAGGGGCAGAGAGAGAGAGACAGAGAGGGAGAGAGGGCTGGGAAGGGAGGGAGGGAGACAGAGGACCCCAAATGGACCAGGCCTGACAGCAGTGAGCCCCCTATGGGGCTTGAACTCACAAACCAGGAGATCATGACCAGAGCCAAAGTCGGACACTCAGCCAACTGAGCCACCCAGGTGCCCCTCACTGGAGCATTTGAAAACAATACGTGAATTCCTGGGCCTGATCCCGGAGGCCACATTCAGTCGATGGGGGGGGGGGGGCGGGGAGGGGGGGTACCCAGGCAGTTACGTGCTGGGGGAAAGTCGCCCAGGTGCTTCCAATGTGCCCTGGTGGAAATTCATGGCCCTGTAAACAGTGGCAACAAATACCACAACCCGGAATTAGAGTAACCGTCCAAGTCAGTCCACCCGATCCCTCTGGCCACGTCCCACCCGAAGGTTCCCGGGTGGAAACGCAGAGATTACAGAGAATGGAGAAGAAATGAGGGCGGGTTAGGTGCCCTGACACCCCGGGGCTGTGGTCGGTGAGGAAGGAGCCCCGAATCCTCCGCTCAGTGTCCCCTCCGAGGCCCCTCAAGCCACATCTCCCTGCTGTGCTGTCATCCAGGGAAACCTCTGCGGCGCGTCCGGTTCACGGACACAGAGAGTCTTACAGACGATTTGCTCTCTCGTGTGTTCTGCTGAGGACCTCAGAGCCGTGTCTGGGGCCCGCCTTTCGCAATTACTTGGCACCTACTGCATGCAGTTGGCATCGTCTCGCCCCTGGGCCACATCTTCCTTCCTTCCATGGTTTCCCTTCACTTGCCTCTGTGTTTATCTAGTTTTTGTTTCAGGCAAATGTTCTCTTAATTTATTCTGCCAGGCAAACCGGTAAATTACACGGTCTAAAGAGTTGTTACCAATACGTGCTTTTCTCCTGGATCAGACAGAAAAAGAAAAGAGCTTGCAGATGAGACGGAGACAGGAAGGACAGGCACACAGACAGTCTGTAGAAGTGGCCCCTCCCGCACCCACACCCCAGAGGGTCGAGGGGACGATGTGAACCTTACAGTGCCACCCTCTCCAAGGAGGACAGTGATCTGCCCAGAGTCATCTCGCCGGGATTTTTTAAAACTTCCTTGTGTAGGCAGACCTGTTAACACCTTTATTCTTAACCAAAATCAGCCCAGTTGTTAAGTCAGAGGCTGCAGGAATCACAATGTCAAGGCCTCGCAGTTAGGGTGCTGAGCACCGTGACCATGAGTCACTAAAAACAGAAAAGGAAAGAATGCCTCCCTCTCCCTCCTTCTCGCTCTTTCTCTCTCTCTCACACACACATGCACGTTATTTCATTTTTTTTAATTACAAAATTTTTTTTTCATGTTTATTTACTTTTGAGAGAGAGAAAGTCCAAGACGGGGAGGGGGCAGAGAGAGAAGGGGATGCAGAACCTGAAGCAGGCTGCAGGCTGTGAGCTGTCAGCACAGAGCCTGGTGCAGGGCTGGAACTCATGGACCACAAGATCATGACCTGAGCCGGAGCTGGATTCTTAACCAACTCAGCCACCCAGGCGCCCCTTACATTTTCTTAATGTTTGTTTATTTTTGAGAGAGAAACAGAGCATGAGCAGGGGAGGGGCAGAGAGAGAGGGAGGCATAGAATCCAAAGCAGGCGCCAGACTCTGAGCTGTCAGCACACAGCCCAACTCAGGGACTTAACAGCAAGATCATGACCTGAGCTGAATTCGGACACTCAACCAACCCATTGAGACACCCAGGCACCACCCCCCTCCCCCAGCCGGCCCCCGCATATGTTATTTCAAAACAAAACAAAAAACTAAGAGAAAGTGATAATGCTGCATCTAAAAAGATTTGCAAAGAAATATTACTTAACAAATGGCTTGAAGTAGACTCTTCACCAATTGGGGAAATTTTGATTTCACAGTGAGTCAGCGAGGCATCTTTGTTGTTTAAAAAAAAAAATAACCTCATTTCTTCACAGAACCAGTTTTTAGTTTTTCACGATCTTACTAACCAAAAAGCTCTCTCATTTCAAAATAAAAACGAAGTCCCAGATCACACAGACATTTACAGAGGTTACATTTACCTAAGTGACAAACATACTCAGGGGTGAGACATTAACTAAACTTCTGTGACAAATATCCTTTTTTAAAAAATAACCAAGAACATTATGGGGAATGCAGAACCTGAAGAATAAACTAGTAGGCGCTAAGTTTGTCCTAAGTTTTCATTTTAGATGCTTTTATCTCTAGAAAAGGTAGGTACCAGACTCTTAAGTTTTCTAACACTAGAATCTTGGGATGCTATCATATCTGCAAAGAAGCTAACTGTTGTTTAAAATGTTTATTTATTTTTGAGAGGCAGAGAGCACACGGGCAGGGACTGGCAGAGAGAGAGAGAGAGACACCGAAACTGAAGCAGGCTCCAGGTGTCAGCACGGAGCCTGACACTGGGCTCGAACTCAGAAACTGCAAGATCATGGCCTGGGCTGAAGTCAGACACTTAACTGACTGAGTCCCGCGGGCGTCCTGAAGCCAATCATTTTACGATGTTAAATGTTTATTTAATTATAAGAGAGGGCGTCCTGAAGCCAATCATTTTACGATGTTAAATGTTTATTTAATTATAAGAGAGCGAGAGCAGATGAGCACACACGCATCGGGGAGGGCCAGAGAGAGGGGGACGGAGCATCCTAAGTGGGCTCTGCACTGACAGCACGGAGCCCGATGTGGGGCTCAAGCCCATGAACCACGAGATTATGACCCTAGCTGAAGTCTGACACTTAACTGACGGAGCCACCCAGGCGCCCCAGACCATTTTAACATTTAAATGAACAACTTACAAATCCCGAGGGCATTTATTAATTTTTTTAACCTTGAAGTAGATGGTTCTTAACCAGCTGCCTCGAATCTGCATTTTGTAATAAAGGAGGTTGAGGTAACTGGGTGACTCAGTCGGTTAAGGGCCCAACTCGGTTCTGGCTCGTGGTTCATGGGTTGGAGCCCCACATCAGGCTCCGCGTTGTCCGCACGGATCCGGCTTGGAATTCTCTCTGCCTCTCGCTCTCTCTCACTCATAATAAATAAACTTTAAAAAATAAATAAAATAAGGGAGATTACAGAAAAATTTAAATGGAAACAGAAGAGGTTCCTTTCATCACATTGAGACACACTTTTCTAGGTGGGATGTAATGTTTTCTCCTTCCAAAGCCAGAGGGCCATCCACCCATCAGCTCTTTCCACAGGAAACGGGGGAAAGTTTTCTCTGTCCCCAGGTTTGGTCCCTGGGACCGTGAATTAAACCAATGGAAGACAGACTGACATACAAACGTTACCAATGCTAATACCTTGACATACTTCGGAGACAAGACAGGGGCTTCAGAGAAAAGAAGGGAGAACCAGTTAGGTTGGAGGAGGTGATAAGCAGCAGAAAAGTGACCAGAGGAGAGGGGGCTTGGGCTGTTAGGGGTGATACATTATGCGACAGTGACCCAGGACTACATGGGGGAAGGTGACGGCGGAGAGCACGTCTGTTTACGCGGACTCATCATGGCCACAGGGCTCCTCATCCCGCCACAGGAGCCGGGGCAAATTCATGCCCCGTCACACAGGCACATACACACCCTGCTTTGCAAGTGGGGTGCGCACAGGGCTCTTCTGGCATTTACTGTTTCTGAATTGCCTTTAGCTCAAAATAATCAAGATGCCGGCATGGCCTATCTGGGTTGGCATACGCGGTGCCCTTTACCACACCGCCCAACCTCCCTCTCTCCCGCCGGCTGGGCACTGAGATGCCCGGATTTTCCCGGCTCGCTCCCGGGATGGCGACATATGTCACCCTCCGCCACTTAAGAAAGCGCCACCCAATGGGGTTTCAAAGCCTTATTGACCCCGGTTTGTATATGTTGGAAATGTGCTTCAGCCTTGAGAAAGCAGGGCCAGGAGGCCACGGAAAATGGGAGGTAGAGGTCCTGGCAAGGGTCCCAAACAAGTGCCCTGCCTGCTCTCTGCCACCCCTGCACGGTTCTCCAGGAAGAAGTTCCCAAACTAGAGCGGACCTAAGAATCCACTGGAGGCTGGTTGGGATGAAGATTCCAGGACTCTGCCCCAGAACTAGAATCTTTAAAAATAATTTTTTAAAATGTATGTTTATTTTTGAGAAAGAGAGAGAGAGAGAGAGAGCCCAAACAGGGGAGGGGCAGAGAGAGAGGGAGACAGAATCGGAAGCAGGCTCCAGGCTCTGAGCTGTCAGCACACAGCCCGACACAGGGCTCAGACTCACGAACCACAAGATCATGACCTGAGCCACAGTTGGAAGCTCAACCAACCTAGCCACCCAGGCACCTTCCCACCACCTGAACTAGAACCTAATACCCAAAAGTCTGTGTTATAGCTACAATGGAAACAGTTTTTCTCTCAAAAATTACCCCCATTTCTATCAACAAGAACCATAGTAAGAGTAATCTGTTGGCAAATTAAACCTAGTTTCAATCAAGTTGGCTGGATTATTTGCATCAGTGCAGCAAGAATAGCCATGGATCATACAAGTGTTTACATCTACTTTGCTGGAAGTTTTCATAAGAAATATCAGGTTAAAGTGTTAAAACTTTTCCTACATCATTGAGATGATCACATGGTTTTTATCCTTCATTTTGTTGGTGTCATAGATCATCTTGTTTGATTTGCAGACACTGAACCGTCCCTTCCTCTAGGGAATAAAACCCACTTGATTCTGGTGAATGATCTTTTAATGTGTTATTGCATTCAGTTTGCAAATCACTTGTTGAGGGGGATTTTTGCTTTTTGCAGTGTCCTTGTCTTATGTTGATACCAGGGTAATGCTGGCCTTGGAGAATGAATTTGGAAGGTCTCCTTCCTCTTCAATTTTTTGAATTACTTTGAGAATAGGTGTGAACTCTTCTTTAAATGTTTGGTTGAATTCACCTGTGAAGCCACGTGGTGCTAGACTTTTTGACGGGAAGTTTTTGATTTCAAGTTCAATTGTGTTAATAGTAATCAGTTTGTTCAGGTTTTTATTTTTTCCTGAATCAGTTTTGGAAAACTGTGTATTTCTAGGAATTTATCCATTTCTTCTGTGTTGTTCAATTTTTTGGCATGTACTTTCTGTAGTGATGTCCTAATGTCCTTTGTATTTCTGTGGTGTTAGTTGTTACCTCTTTTATTTCTGATTTGAGCTCTCTAAGTTTTATTTATTGTTTTAGTAATCTCTACACTGAACATGGGGTTCAAACTCATGACCCTGATATCAAAGGCTGCGTGATTTTCTCACTGAGCCGGCCAGGTATCCCTTTTTCTTGAGGAGTCTAGCTAAAGGTTTATCACTTTTGTTTTTCTTTTCAAACAACCAGCTCTTGGTTTTATTGATCTTTTCTATTTTTTTCAGTTTCTGTTTCATTTGTTGCCACTCTGATCTTTATGATTTTCTTCCTTCTGCTAACTTTGGACTTGATTTGTTCTTCTTTGTCTAGCTCCTTTAGGTATAAGGTTAGATTGTTTATATGAGATTTTTCTTGTTTCTAGAAGTAGGTCTCGATCCCTATAAACTTCCCTCTTAGAATTGTTTTTGTTGGGTCCCAAAGATTTTGGATGGCTGTGTTTCCATTTTCATTTGTCTCCATGTATTATTTCTTTCCTTTTGGATTTCTTTGTTGGGCTTTCCCATTTTTCTTCCCTTGTAACTGGTTTCTAGTTTCATACCATTGCGGTTGGAAAAGATGCTTGATGTGACTTCAATTTTCTTACATTTACTGAGATTTGATTTGTGGCCACACATGTCATCTATTCCACAGAATTCCATGTGCACTTGAAATGCATGTGTATTCTAATTTTGGATAGATTGTTCTGTATATGTCTGGTCAGTCCATCTGCTCTGATATGTCATTCAAGGCCAATGTTTCCTCACTGATATTCTGTCTAATCTACCCACAGATCTAAGTGGGTGTTAAAGTCCTGTTATTATTGTATTACTGTCAATTTCCCCTTTTATATCTGTTAATATTTGTTAATAATTGATGTATTTAGAAAAATATAATAAGTTATGTATTTAGGTGCTCTGATGTTGGGTGCATAGGTTACAGCCTCTTGTTGGATCGATCCCTTCATCACTGCCTTTCTTTGTCTCTTGTTATAGTCTCTTTAATGTCATTTTGTCTCAGAAATATTGCTACCATGGCTTTTTATTTTTGTTGTTGTTGTTGTTTTGTTTCTATTTGCATGGAATTTCTTTTTCATCCTTTCACTTTCAACCTGGAGGTTTGTTTAGGTCTGAAGTGAGTCTCTTATAAACAACATAGAGTTGGGTCTTTTTTTTTTTTTTAATCTGTTAAGTCACCCTATCTCTTTTGATTGGAGCATATAGACCATTTACATTTAAAGTAATCATTTATAGTGCTTATTGCTATTTCATTAATTTTTGTCTGGTTGGGTTTGCAGTTCTTCTTTGCTCTTTTCTTTTCCTCTTGCTCTTCCTGTATAATTTATGACTTTCTTCAGTAGTTTGCTTGGTTGGTTCTCTTTCTCTACTTTTTGTCCATCTATTATATGTTTTTCATTTGTAGTTACCTAGCATTTCATATATAACTTACAGTCACTAAGTTAACTAATTTTTAAAATATAATTGATTTTTAATACTTTTGTGTTTTAACACTCTTACAAGCTTTACCAGTGATTGCTTCACTGTATGTTTGCTTTTATTCTTCCTTTCATAATTTTCTTACTTCCAACTGCGGTCTTTACTTCTCTACTTAAGGAAGTCCTCTTAACATTTCTGGTTAAAGCTGGTTTGGTGGTGAGGAACTCCTTTAACTTTTGCTTGTCTGAGCCACTCTTTCTCTCTCCTTTGGTTTTTTAAAAATATTTATTTTTGAGAGAGAGTGCAAGAGCAGGAGTTGAGCAGAGAGAGAGAGAGGGAGGGAGAGAGAATCCCAGGCTGGCTCTGTGCTGTCAGCACAGAGCCTGATGTGGGACTTAATCTCATGAACCACGAGATCATGAACTAAGCCAAAATCAAGAGTCAGATGTTAAACCACTGAGCCACCAGGAACCCCTCTCTCCTTCAATTCTGAATCATAATATTCCAGGTAGAGTATACTTGGTTGTAGTTTTTCCCTTTCAGCACTTTGAATAGATCATGCCACTGCCTTCTGGCCTGCAGAGTTTCTGCTGAGAAATCAGGTGAGAGCCTTACAGGGTTCTTTTGTATATAACCCGTTCTCTTACTGCTTTTTAACATTGTCTCTTTATCTCTAATATCGACATCTTAATCATCATGGATCTTGGTGTGGGCCTTCTTGGGTTCACCTTGTTTGGGACTGTGTTTCCGGGACCTGGATGTCTGTTTCCTTCCCCAGGTCAGGAAGTTTTTCAGCTATTATTTCTTCAAGTACGTTTTCTGCCCCTTTCTCTCTCTCTTCTCCTTATGAGATCCCTATAACACTAATGTTAGCACCCTTGAGGTCCCAAGCCTCCTAAACCTATCTCGATTGACTGACTGATTGATTGCTGTTCAGATGGGCACCGTCCATGATCTTGCCTTCGGCATCGCTGGTCCATTCTTCTGCATCCTCTAAACTGCTATTGGTTTCTTTCAGGGTATTTTTCACTTCGGTTTTTGTATTCTTTAGCTGTGGTTGGTTCTTGCTTATGTTTTCTACTCTTTGTGGAAGTTACCACTGAGCTCATCCGCTCTTCTCTCACGTCTGGTGAGCATCTTTACGTCCATTACTTTGAAGATTGCTTATTTGTTTCATTTAGTTCTTTCTCTAAAGTTTTGTTCTTGTTCTGGATTGTTCCAAGTGTTGATTTTCTGTGTTTGTTTCTATGAAGTAGGTGGAATAGCTACTTCTAACCTTGAAGGAATGGCCTTATTTAGGGATGTCCTCTGTGTAGACTGCATGTGCCTGGTAGTTTTGGCTGACTGGCCTGGGGGTGCAGGCTGGGGGTCCCAGTGCACCAGAGTACAGGTGCCATCTGTGTCCAGGGCCACCTTGGCGTCAGCAGCAGCTGAAGTGAGTGTGGGCTGGCATGTCCCAGGGTGCTCTGTAAGGAGGTTGCCCTTGTGGAGTAGGTATCGGTACCCTGGGTAATGAGGTTTTGGGGTGATGGTGCGGTGGTTCAGAGCTGATGGCCGAGAAAGAATCGAGAGGTCTTTGGCGCAAAAAGGTGATTTTATTAGAGCATGGGGACAGGACCCATGGGCAGAGAGAGCTGCACTGGGGCTGTGAAGAGAGGCTCCTTATATACTATGACGTTGGGGAGGTAAAGTCAAAGAGGACTCCTAGGATACCGGAGGCCTTGCTCTGGTCAAGCTAAGGCTGTTCTCTCTCATGGAAAACTTCAAGATTAGGTCGGTAGGGAGTTCCCGGGGAAAGGTTACACTCTGTATTTGCCTCCAGTATTGGCCCATGGGCTGCAGGTTATAAGGAAATTTAACTTCACCTGCCATTTCCTTCTTGCCTTTGTTCCCAGGTCACTGTGGAGGGGAGGGTGATGTTGGCGCTCCAGGAAACTGAATCTGCAGGTTTCTAGGGATTAGGCTGTTGGTAACATTGCCTTTTTCAGGTAATTTACCAAGAGATCTGCAATCCGGTGGAAGCTCGGTCCTGTAGGACGGATCTCTATCAGCCATTTGTTTTCTTTCTTTCCTTTGTCCTCAGGCAGCCCGGAGAGCCTGAGGGATGTCACACAAGTCCCACCTGGGGGAGGGCTGTGCATGTGCTGGCTTGTAGTTTGCCCTGAGCCTGTCTTATGCTCCCTCATCATGGGTGCAGGCTGGGAGGTGCTGGCCAGCACCTCTGACTCCGGAGAATATCATGGCAGAACCCACACCATCTAGCCGACCCTCCGGGATTATTGCCATTCTATTCCAGTTGCCCTTTTATTTAAAAATTTTTTATGTTTATTTTTGAGAGGAGGGAGTGGATCGAAGCAGGTTCTGTGCTGACAGCAGGGAGCCCGATGCAAGGCTCGAACTTACAATAGGCGAGATCATGATTTGAGCCAAAATCAGACTGACTGAGCTGCTGAGGTGACTCTAATTGCTTTTTAAAAAAATTTTTTTAAAATGTTTATTATCAAGAGACAGAGCATGAGCAAGGAAGGGGCAGAGAGAAAGGAAGACACAGAATCCAAAGCAGGCTCCAGTCTCTGAGCTGTCAGCACAGAGCCCAATGCGGGGCTTAAACCCACAAACCAGGAGATCACCACCTGAGCTGAAGTTGACTGAGCCACCCAGGCGCCCCTCTAATTGCCCTTTTAAACTGTGGCTTTTTTCCTGTGCCCCAGGGCAGATGAATCAGCTCTTGGTCCCTCAATACTCTCCCTGCCCACTGCAGTTCACAGTATTGGGGGTGGGGTTCCGTCATTACTAGGTCTCTGTCTCTCCTCTTCTTCTCTGTGTGGTCTGTCCATCCTTGGTCATGCGGAAGCTGTCCAGGCAGTTCTGCAGCAGGGGCTGCTGACTGTACAGGTGGGTGCAGGTTCAGTGTGCCCATGGAGGAGGGGAAGTCGGGGAGAGGGTCAAAGACGGTGAAGACCCTTCTTTCGGAATGAAATTTAACATCCTGTTGAAGCTAAGCCATCAGACTTTGCCTGCAATACCTATCAATTTGGGTTAGTACCTTTGTTCTCAAGGTCCTGGAAATATCTTGGAGTTCATGCTCCTTTAAGGAAATGACCTTCTTTAATCAGCTGGTAAGTCTCCTGGGAACCCTGGAAGCATCAGGCTGGTATTTCCAAGGGGTTTTATTGGTTCCATAAAGTCAACCTGAGTTCCTAGAAGTTGCCCGGTCAGATCGGAGCCTATGAAGATCTTGTGCCAATACGTCATTCTGGTTAAAGCCTAATAATCTGTCTCCAGTTGTGTCCTAATGCAAGAACAGATGCGCTTTGAGCTTATGTAGACAACTACGTTGCCATGAATATAAGAACACACACTGAGAGTTTCTGAATTCTGGAAGGATCACGGCAGGGAGCAAAAGAGAAGTGTTTCACTTTTGTTAACAAAGGTGGACTTTACCAAAACGTTGTTCAGTCTTAGCTTAGGAGGAAAGGTTTTCTTATATGTGGGAAACAAAAGATTAAAGCAGCAGCAATATTGTGAACAAAAAGTCATACGAAGTGTAATTATTCTCCTCAGTTTCTTCAGTCCCGTGGGAGTAATTTTTGTTGCTCTCGATCCTTTGTTAGCAGTTTTGTAAAGGCATCAGTTCCCCAGCCAATGGTGTCGTCTTAAAGTCATTAGAGACCCGCATTCAATCTACAGCATGTTACTCTATCTGGACTCTCCTTGAAGAGGAAGAACTTTTGCAAAAGCATAAGAGTAAGATAATAACTGTCTAAAAATGAGAAAAAGACTTAAAAATGGCAGTATTTAAACATCTAAGTTCATTACAATGCAACTCACAAGTAAATTTGATTAATTTAAGATAAGTGGAAATATAAGTGATACCCTAAAAGGACATTTCAGATTTTAGAAGGTTTTAGAACACTTACAGAAGGCTTAGCATCACTTAATTGACAATGCTTCCCATGAAATTTAACATACCAAATAAGCCAATGTAGTAATACTTCTCTTTCATGAGAACAAATCTTTTGAATTGTTCTAGGAGCCCTCATTGTGGTCAAAAGACTTCCTTTTTTAATGTTTGTTTATTTTTGAGAGAGAGAGAGAGAGAGAGAGAGAGAGAGAGAGGGAGGGAGGGAGAGGGAGAGGGAGAGGGAGGGAGGGAGGGAGAGAGAAGGGGCAGAGAGAGGAGGAGACACAGAATCCAAAGCAGGCTCCAGGCTCTGAGCTGTCAGCACAGAGCCTGACACGGGGCTCGAACCTACAAACTGAGAGATCATGACCTGAGCCGAAGTTGGACACTCAATGGACCGAGCCACCCCGGTGCCCCAAGACTTCATTTTAGAATTTGATTGGGACTTTTGCCAACAACTATCATGATTAAGTAGGATCGCTGATCGTTATGAAACAATACACAGTCATCCATTTAACCAAAGTGGCTTTTAAAGACTGCACAGGAGGGGCACGCGGTGGCTCAGTCAGTTACGTGTCTGACTTTGGTCCAGGTCATGATACCGCGGCCTGTGGGTTCAGAGTCCTCTCTGGATTCTCTTTCCCTCTCTCTCTGCCCCTCCTCCACTCACACTTTCTCTCTTAAAAATAAACAAACTTAAAATATATTTAAAGACTTCACAGGCAAATACAGAAAGTTGTTAAAAAGTCTAGCTCTTTTTAAAAAATGTTTTTATTTTGAGACAGAGAGAGAGAGAATATGAATGTGAGCAGGGGAGGGGATGAGAGAGAGAGAATCCCAAGCAGGACCAGTGCTGCCAGCATGGAGCCCAACACAGGACTCGATTCCACAAACCATAAGATCATGACCTGAGCCAAAATTAAGAGTTGGACACTTAACCCGCGGAGCCAGCAGGTGCCCTAAAATGTCTTAGCACTTTTAGTATTGAACAGACTCCGTTTTGTCCCCCTCAGTAATCAAAGACAAAACACAGAAGCTTTGTTTTTCCAGATAGATTACATTAAAAGGTAAAAAAAAAAAACCCCAAAACCCATTTATTTATAATTTCTTATAAAAACCAGACCAATAGTCTAAGAAAACTTTTTTCCTTTTTACTAAAAAAAACAAATATTAATTTTGCATCAGCAGCTTATTTTTGATATCAAAATTCATTTCTAGGGACTCAATGATTCAGATTCTTTTTTTCCACAAACCTTTTACAAACTTCTTTTGCTTTTTTCCCCCCTTTCTCTTTATTATTATTATTTTAATTAATTAATTAAAAAAATTTTTTTGCCAATCAGATTCTGTCCTGTTTTTCTTCTTTTAATAACTAGTCTCACTTAGGACAAATTACTTTTCCCCCTCAACAAAAAAAATGAATTTTCGTTCCCATCTTCTACAGAAAGCACACATCCTACTTTCCTCGCTTACAGAGACGTTTACCTTATTATTTTAGTACCTTTAGCCCACGAAAACCAGGAGTGGCTGGCCCCGCGGAAATGCGGTCAGGAGGTTTCAGCAGGGGGCGCTCTGCTGGGGGTCAGATGGGAGGACGTGAGAGCGCCCCCTCATCCCTAGTCAACCGCAGACCCACAGGCAAGAGGCGGACTTGAGCTCCCCCCGCAGGTGGCTAGTCCCGCTCCAGCTGGAGGAAGAGACGCCTTCCTCCCCCACCCGCTCTGCCCCGCCGACAGCGCAGCCAGTGACAGTCACAGCTCAGCCAACGGAAAGCCACCACACTTGGAACTCCCAGTTTACACCAACGGACTTCTAGTTCCTGACAGCCTTCCTCCCTTACCCCACTTCTCCCTGAAAAGGCGGACCCCTCCTGTGTTCCCTGGGTTTGCTTAAGGTTTTGCCACAGTTCGCAATCCTTTTATTCCTGAAGAAACCTGTCTTTTGCTGGCAAAATAACCGGCAGGCTTAGTTTTAAGGTTAACAAACCACATATATTAAGTAGAGTTTTTAACCCTTAGAAACCTGAGCTTCTAATGAGAACTAAGTGGTAGGCATGGTGAACTGTCACTCCAGTCTTCTTGATGCTGGCAAAGTTACGAATGCATTTGATAATTTCTACAGACATGTGTTTCTCCAGAGCACACTCAACAGAGCATCGACAGGGTTGACTAACGGACACACAATTATCTTTAGTGTCTCCGCCATAAGTGACGAGGGAGCACAAGGCAAGCTGACAGGCCGCGAACACCCCCTCCCCGCGTGGGACATGTGTGATATTCCTGGGGCCTCCTGGCTGCCCAAGAAGAAGGAAAGGGGAAACACAAATGGTAACGGACAGAGGTCATGGTCCTGCAGGGCCTGAGCCTCCAGCACCCTCCCTAGTGAGGTGGGAGGCAAACTCGGAAGCGCATGGCAGAGAGAACTAAAGTTCCTTTATAACCTGCAGCCCACTGACAAGGACTTGAGGCTAGCAGAGTAGGGTGTCTCTCTAGGGACTCCTGACTCCCTTCATGTTAATGCTTTGCTAGAGGGGAAAACAGCCTAGGCTTGACAGTAGCTGGGCCGCCGGTATCCTCGGAGTCTTCTTTAGCACATGAAAATCATCCTGGAAACTTCCCCTGGACTTTACTTCCCTTGGTCTCTCCTCCTTGTCCCTGGGCAGCTCCTCCTGCCCACGGGTCCTGTCCCCACGCTTCAATAAGATCACCTTTTTGCACCAAAGACGTCTTCAAGAATTCATTCTTGGTCATCGGCCCCGGACCCCACAAACCCCTCTATGACCCCAAAAACCTCATCAGTAAGGAATCTCCAAGTAGATAAACCTCACTTAAGTAATTAACGTTTCATTATTTTATCTTATTTGGAAAGAATCTAGGCAATTCAATGAATTTAAGACATCACTTAGCAGAACGTTAAGGTTTCAAGTTACCAAAAAGATTTGGGGGAATTATTTAAAAATTTTACCCACAAACATTTTATTTTACCTTATTTACACCTATTCAACTTATGTGTTCTTAACGATGACATTTAGACTACCCACAAAAACTGCATAAACTATCTGTCCCGAGCTATTTTTTGGTTGTTATTGAAAATGTTGTAATCGACATAACATGAACTTACTTGGCTCACACTAAACCCAGGAAAAATACAAGTTTGACGTTTAAGGCTGCTAACACTAAAGTTTAAAGCCAAAACTTCATTTTAATTAAACCAACAACCTTAAATTAGTTTTAAAATCAAATCTTTTCCCAAATAACATGAACCCCAAATTCTTTTTGATTTAGTTTCTATTTTATTTTTGAGAATTGTTATGAATAGAAAATTTATGGAGTGCTTAATTTTCTTTAGGCTAATTTTTTGTATGTTTTTTATTTATTTTTGAGAGAGAGAGAGAGAGAGACAGCGCGAGCAGGGGAGGGGCAGAGAGAGGGAGACACAGAATCCGAAGCAGGCTCCGGGCTCTGAGCTGTCAGCACAAAGCCCAATGCGGGGCTTGAACCACAAACCATGAAATCATGACCTGAGCTGAAGTCGGACGCTCAACCAACTGAGCCACCCAGGCGCCCCATCTTTAGGCCAATTAAATAAAACTCTCCCACACGTTAATTTTGGCACTACCATTCACAGGTAGGGAAATGCCTAATCTATAACATATACCTAGACATGCATATAGATAATCACAGAGATCTTATAGCTTCTGTTTTAAAACAATACAAAACTCAAATAGTTAAAAATATCAGTTGGGATAAACTGAGCTTACTTGATTCAATGGCTTAAAGCCTTTTAATATTTGTGAGGAAGACTTTTAGATTTGTGTCCGTCCCTGCAAGGAATCTGAAGAAGGCCACCGTTTAGGGGCCGGGCAGGAGAGCTCTTTTCAATTTGTATTTTTAAAAAGGGCTCTTTCCTTCTTTTGTTTTCCAGTCTCAGGCAATTGTGGGCTGGGTTTCCACTTCAAAGACCGAAGATTTATAACCCTGAGGCACGGAGAAAGCACGTAAGTTTTTGTTCTGTGTTTCAAGGCATTTGCTGTTTAAAATTGTTCTTCCTTTTCTTAAGCACAGGATAATTTTGCTCCAACAGGCTCTTTTTTATAACACCTACAAGCATTCTGAGGCGGATGGTGAGGTTTCAGGGTTGGGAAAGGCAGGCAGGCTTTGACACGGCTGTAGATTTGAATTTCTCGTTTCGTGCGGTTTTGAGACCAGGGACGTTGTTGCTAATTCCTCCAAAGAGCTGGATGGCAGCCTGAATATCAAGGTACTGATCCCCTTTCTAAAAGGTTTTTAGTGTTTATTATTATTATTGTTTTGAGAGACAGAGAGAGAAAGAGAGACAGGCAGCAGGGGAGGGACAGAGAGAAGAGGGAGACCTAGAATCTGAAGCAGGCTCCAGGCTCTGAGCTGTTTGCACCCGGCCTGACGTGGGGCTCAGGTCCATGGACTGCAAGATCATGACCTGAACCGAAGTTGGACGCTTAACCGACTGAGCCACCCAGGCGCCTCACTGATCCCCTTTCAAAATTAACTTGCTTCTTTAGATCAGGGAGAACTCCAACCAAGATGGGGATCACAAACTTACGGCTTTGTAAAGTCTGTATAAAGCCATTTTAATAAAAGCCTTCCTTCTGAGTTCAAAATTCAAACTTGGCTGGATATTCAGCTGATCATTTGTAGGAAGGCCTCAGAGGAATTTTGGTCACCTATTTCCTCTATGGGTTGTGAACTGTCACTAATCTTTTTAATTTCTCTCTACCTTTGGTGGGATCTTCCAAAAGTAGAAGTAAAAGGACTTTAAAAGACCACTACTCGGGGGGCGCCTGGGTGGCTCGGTTGGTTGAGCACCCGACTTCGGCCCAGGTCATGATCTCACGGTTCATGGGTTCGAGCCCCACATCAGGCTCTGTGCTGACAGCTCAGAACCTGGAGCTGCTTCACATTCTGTGTCTCCTTCTCTCTCTCTGCCCCTCCCCTGCTCACTCTCTTTGTCTCTCTCAAAAATAAATATTAAAAAAAAAAAAGGACTAATGCTTGGGCATCTGTGTGGTTCAGTTAAGCGTCTGACTCTGGACTTTAGCTTAGGTCATGATCTCACCATTCGAGGGATCGAGCCCTGCATGGGGCTCTGTGTGGACAGTGCGAACCCCGCTTGGGATTCTCTCTACCTCTCTCTCTGCCCCTCCCCTACTCACACGTGCACTTGCACATTTTCTCTCTCTCTCTCAAAACTAAATAAACATTTAAATAAGACGAAAGATCTGCTGCTGTCCTGGGGCAGGGCCTTTTCTTCTGATGTGTGTGTGGCGTGGTTAGGCTCCATCTGCAGAGGACCCTGCACAGGACCACCGGAAGCTGGCGGAGCCCTGGTACAGAGCCCTGGGACCCAGAAGGCAGAGTAAGCGACGGCATCTGCAAAATTCCTTTCCTGGCTTTTAGCATTTGCATGGGCCAGGGTGCACTCTGTGTATCTTGTAGGGAAAGGCAAGTTCAAGGAGGCAGATGGGGGCCAGCTTTTGAGAGGGGGAATGGATGTTAGATGTGGACACTAACTTTTCTCTTAATCCCAATTTCTGTTGCTTCATCTTGTCAAGGGAGTCTCTGAAGCTAACCATTATATTAATAAGACCATTGAGAATTTGTTTTCTCTCAAACATAGCTGATTTGAAGGGTCCGTTCTCTGACCATTGACTAGTTGGCTCCCATTAATCTCAATAGCCACTGAAACTGATAAGCTTCTTCATGAAAAGAGGTGGAGGTAAATTCCAGGCTTAGGCCATGGGTGAAAGGGGGCATCCCTGGAGGCGGCGTCTGTCACACAGTCCCCATAATCCAGAAGTTTACTTCCAAAAATGGTCTAAGAAAGCCAAGGCCTTCGAAACACAGGCAAGAAGGACAGTGGGAGTCCCAAGTCTACCAGGAGGGCGTGGCACCTCTGGTCGTGGACCTGCTAACCCGCGGCGCTGCTCAAGTGCTACCGCAATAGGACTCTTCCAGCATGAACAATCAACAACGGTTGAAACGCCAGAGGCCCCTGGTGGGCTGGGACCACCACGGAAAACCCCCTCGAGAGCTGGCGTGGCTAGAGTTTTGCCTGTAACTGCAGGTCTTGGAACTCTGGTCCACGGGCTGTTTGACAAACCACCAAAATGCACCCCAGAAGTGCACCCCCCAGATGGTGGAGACCAGAGAGACCGTTCTTACTGGTCACAAAGCCAACCTCCTAGATGACAGGAAACACATCATCTGGGTTTCACACAGAACCACAAAATTGGTGCAAACAGACACCGGTCAGAACTGTGGGCTGGCTTAGACAGCAGGTTTACGGGTCATATGCCCACACTCTTCCACTAATAGTAATTCCCTTTTATGACAAATACACAAAATTCAAAACAGTGACCGTCTCTGGGAGGAAATGGGTGAATCACAACAAGAGTACTCTACTGAATTTACCGGAGTCCACGAAACCCGAGAACTAGTTCCACACATTTTTCTCACACTGACACATATTCAGAAAGGAGAAGAAGATCGCTCACCACTCTTGCTTCCGGTAGACCCGCAGGCTGATGTGCTGAGGAGTCTTACCTTCTGCTGGTCAGATGTCCCAGCGCCTCTCAGCGCAGGGGATCCAGCCGGTTAAAGTTCATCCTGCTGACGATGTAACAGTTGGGGAGGACATTTTCCCTCCACTCCTCAAAGTTCTTCCAGCTGTTCTAAGAATCAAAGTGACAGGAGACAAATTAACAGGTGAGAAAACCCCCTGCATTTTAAATACAAGCACAAGGAGGCCCAATATTAAAGGGGAGACCAAAATAAATGATCAAGGTTGGCAGCATTTATGCTTTTTAGACAAACAATAAATCTGCGAGGAATTGATGGGACAAAGAAAACTTTTGCCCGGTAGCTTCAATTGATAAGGAAATCTAAACTGATTTCTGGGCTGGGGTAATAAATGAATGAAAATAACACAGTTGGTTCATATAGCCATTCAGCTCTGAATGTCCTATCTGTAGAGGTTAGACTGTCTGTCCAGGGGCAGCTGGGTGGCTCAGTCAGTGAAGTGTCCAACCCTTGATTTCAGCTCAGGTCATGATCTCAGGGTTCATGATTTCAAGCCCAACATTGGGCTCCATGCTGTCAATGTGGAGCCTGGTTGGGATTTCCTTTTTCTCCCTCTTTCTCTTCCCCTCCCCTGTGGTCTTGGTCTGAAAATAAATAAATTTTAAAAATTAAAAAAAAAAAAGAATATCTGTCTAATGTCTGTCTATACTTCCTGGTATAGGGAGGGTATCTTTCACATGAGAGACTTATTTCCTGCTTTCTGGAGAAAAAGGGGACACGGCATTCTTGTAAAGGCTGCTTCTTAAGTTTAATTAAAAATAATCAATATGCTAATGTGGTATATTTTAGGGTGCCCTGCCCTTGGCACCCCCATAGGCATTTGTGTAGGTTAGGGTTTGGAATTATCCAGATTCCCTGGACCCACAATTGCCGCCCCTCTGTGTCCTGGCCTCTCTTGACATTTGTCCCATTGCAAGTCCCTTGCAGAAGTAATCTGAGGATCTCTTCTCATGCAGTATACATGTTGTAGCCCGTCTACACGGCCTGGACCCTCCAGGCCTGTGGAACCAGTTCCCACCACCTGCAGAGCCTCCAACATGGACGGAGCCTCTGCTCAGAAAAATCTTCCAGAGGTGAGGTCACAGCTTTTTTTTTTTAATTTTTTTAATGTTTATTTATTTTTGAAAGTGAGAGAGACAGAGCACAAGCAGAGGAGGGGCAGAAACAGAGGAAGACACAGAATCCGAAGCAGGCTCCAGGCTCTGAGCTGTCAGCACAGAGCCCAACGCGGGGCTCAAACCCATGAACAGTGAGTTCATGATCTGAGCCAAAGTCAGATGCTTAACCAACTCAGCTGTCGAGAGGCGACCGCTGTAACCTGGCAGTGCTCAGTCCCCATTTGGGCTGACGGAGTTCCTGGCTTCTCCAGAATCAAGGCTCTCAGCTCTCTCTTCTTGGAGGACAGACACACTGGCAAGGCAGTACCATTTCTTCCAGCTCTGCCTTCACAGGGAATAGGCACATTTGAGTAGGTTAGGCCTTGAGACTGCCAACAGCTTGTCCCCGTGACCAGGCTTCTGCTGATACTTTCCTGTACCAGGCCCCCGACGACCTGAACTACTGATGCCAGCATGTACAGAATGTACCCCATCAGCCAACCTTAGGAAGCCAGGGCACAGCAGACCCCTGTCACTCGGGCTTGTTCTCACGACCTACACAGGATCTAGGGCGGAGGGAGCAACTCCTAGCTTCCAACCAGCAAAAAGTCAGCCACCATTTTTTAACGGGCTCTTTGATGGGGTCCTGGGCTGAGTACTAATCAAGGCTCCCAAGCGTCTTCCTGAAAGGTACCCCAACAGCTGGCTGGGCCTTGTCCTGGTCAGACAGCCCAGGCTCCTCTGCTTTACCTTCAGGGGGAAGACACATGTTTGTGTGGGCTGGGGCTCAGAGCCGGCAGAGGTCTTCTACCCCAGCCGCCAGCAACCATGACCCAGCTTTTCCTGACACTTGCTCTGTTCCAGGGCAGTAGATGCAGATAAAACATCCCACAAACTGCAACAGCAAGTAATGACAAAAACTCAGCAATCCAAGAATAGAGGGGAACTTTCTCAACTTACTAAAGATCATCTATGAAAACATACAGCTAACATTACACTTAATGGTGAGAAACTCAATGCTTTCTCCCTCTGACCAAGAACAAGGGAGGGATGTCCCCTGTTATCACTTCCTTTCATCATCACAACGAGAGATGTCAACGTTTTGGAAGACAGAAAGTGGATAAGTGAGGATAACGGACTAGGTAGCGAGCTCGTGAATACAAGTAGACAAAAAAAAGAAAAAAATCAAATTCTCAGCAAGTTTTTTTTTGTGGGTATCAACAAACACACAGATTCTAAAGTTTATATGCAGAGACAGAAGACCCAGAATTGGCAGCTTAATATTAAAGGAAAAGAACAAAGTTAGACAACAGCCGGTATGACACTATCTGACTTTAAGATTTACTGGATAGCTACAGTGGTCGAGGTGGTGGGGGTACCGGCGAAAGAACAGAGAGATCAGGGGAACAGACTAGAAAGGCCGGAAAATGACCCACATAAGCACAGTCAATTGATCTTGGGTAAAGCAGTAAAGACGAAACAACTCAGAGCGAAGACCTTTCCATAAATGGAGCCAGGACGACAAGACACCCAAGTGTCAACAGAGTGAAGCGAGGCACAGACCTTACCACTTTCACAAAATTAATTCAAAATTAAACTTAGACCTAAATGTAAAACACATAACTGAAGACATACCCGTTTTTATTATGCCTCAGACATCACAGACCCCCTCCCCCCACTTTTTTTTTTTTTTTAACAAATTGAAGGTTTGTGGTGATGCGGCATCACCAACGCTATTGGCACTATTTTTTCAGCAGCATTTGGTCACTTCATGTCTCTGTCTCATTTAGGTTATTCTCACATCTCTAACTTTTCCATTGTTACTATATTTGCTATGGTGATCTCTGACCAGTGATCTTTGATGTTACCATTGGAATTGTTTTGGGGCACCATGATATGAGACAGCAAATTTTCTCAACAAATGTGTGTGTTGTGTTCCATTGGCCAGCTGTACCCCAGCCTCTTTGGGCCTCCCTATCCCCTAAGACACAACAATATTGAAACTATGGCAATTAGTAACCCTACAGTGGCCTGTAAATGTTCAACTAAAAGGAAGAGTCACATGTCTCTTGCTTTCTGTCAAAAGCTAGAAGTGATGAAGTTTAGTGAGGAAGGGATGTCAAAAGCCAAGATAGCAAAAGCTAGGCCACTTGCACCAATAGTTAGCTAAGTTGTGCTTGTGAAAGAAATGCTCTTGAAGGAATAGAGAAGCACTATCACAGTGAGCACATGAACGACAAGAAAGTGAAAGATTTATTGCTGATATGGAGAACATTTAGTGGATAAAATATCAAACCAGCTACAACATTCCCTTCAGCCAAAGCTTAACCCAGAGCAAGGGCCTAACTCTCTTGAATTATGTGAAGGCTGAGAAAGGTAAAGAAGCTTCAGGAAAAAAGTCTGAGGTTAGCAGAGATTGGTTCATGAGGTTTAAGGAAGGAAGCTGTTTTTCATAACCTGGAAGTATAAAGCAGCGCAATGAGTGCTGATGTGGGAGGTGTAGGGTCATCCAGAAGACCTAGTGGAGGTCATTAGTGAGGACGGCTGCGTTCAACAACAGATTCTGGATGTGGACGAAATGGCCTCTACTTGAAGAAGATGCCATTTGGGACTTAGCTGGAGAGAAGTCAGTGCCTGGCTTCAAAGCTTCAGAGGACAGGCAGACTCTCTTGCTAGGAGCTGGTGACTTTAAGTTAAAGCCAGTGCTCATTTACCATCCTAAACACCCTCAGGGCTCTTAAGAATTATGCTAACTCCATGTTTCCTGTGATCTGTCAATGGAACAAGATTGGAAGACAGCACATCCGTTTACAACATGGTTTACTGAATATTTTAAGCCCACCGTTGAGACTGACTACTCAGGAAAAGCATTTCAAAATGCTCCTTGACAGTGCACCTGGTCAGCCAACAACTCTGAGGGAGAAATAGTCAAGATTGATGTGTTTTTCATGCCTCCTAACACAACACCCAGTCTGCAGCCCGTGGGACAAGGAGTTATTTTGACTGTAGTGTCTCCTTATTTAAGAAATACATTTCAGGGCTCCTAGGTGGCTCACTCGGTTGGGCGTCCAATTCTTGAGTTTGGCTCAGGTCATGATACCAAGGTCATGAAATTGAGTCTCATATCAGGCTTCATGCTGAGTGTAGACACTGCTTGAGATTCTGATGGTCTCTCTCTCTCCCTACCCCCCATGCTCCTCTCCCCAACTCAGGTGTGCTCTCTCTCTCAGGGAGGGAGGGAGGGAAGGAGGGAGGGAGGGAGGGAGGGAGGGAAAGAAGGAGAGAGGGAAGGAAGGAAGGAGAGAGGGAGGAAGGGAGAGAGGGAAGGAAGTAAGGAAAGAAGGAAGGAAGGAAGGAGGGAGGGAGGAAGAGCGAGAGAGCGAGAAAAGAAAGGAAAGAAAGGAAAAGAAAAGAAAGGAAAAGGAAAAGAAAGGAAAGGAAAAGAAAAGATTTCATAAAGCTATGGCTACCACAGAGTATGATTCCTCTGAGGTACCTGGACAGAAGAAACTGGAAAGGATTCAACATTCTTGATGTCATTAAGGGGCATTTGTGATTAATGGAAACAGGTCAAAATATCAACATTAATGAGAGTGGAAGAAGTTGATTCTAATCTTTATGTATGACTTCAAAGGTTTAAGGCTTCAGGCGAGGAAGTAGATGCAGATGTGGGGGAAATAGCAAAAGAAACAAAATCAGAAGTGGGCCCTGACGATGGGATAGAACAGCTGTGATGTCATAAACTCCAGCAGATGAGAAGTTGCTGCTCATGAATCAGCAAAGAAAGTGGTTTCCTGAGATGCAGTCTGCTCCTGGTGAGTTTGACTGTGGGTACAAAATTTTTGAACAGCATTGCGTGCTACAGGGAAATTATATGTAAAAAGAAGAGCCAACCAATGTGGTAAACTTCGTGTTTGTCTTAAAGAATTTGTCCTAAAGAAATTTTGTCTTAAAGAAATTGCCACAGTCCCCCAAACTTTAGCAACCACCACCCTGTTCAGTCCTCAGCCATCAACATCATGGCAAGGCCCTCCACTGGCCAAAAAATTTATAACTCACTGAAAACTTGAATGATGGTTAGCATTTTTTAGTAATAAAGTATTTTTAAATTAAGGTATGTATACTGTTTAGACATAATGCTATTGCATGCTTAATAGAATAAAATCTAGTATAGGGGCGCCTGGGTGGCTCAGTCGGTTAAGTGTCTGGCTTCGGCTCAGGTCATGATCTCATGGTTCGTGGGTTCGAGCCCTGCATCGGGCTCTGTGCTGATATCTAGCTCAGAGCCTAGAGCCTGTCTTCAGATTCTGTATCTCCCTCTCTCTCTGACCCTCCCCTGCTCACGCTGTCTCTCTCTGTCTTTCAAAAATAAATAAAAAACATTAAAAAAATTAAAAATCTAGTATAAATATATCTTCATATGTACTGAAAAGCCAAAATTTCATTGGACTATATTTACTATAAAATTTGCATAAATATTATATATTATTTTATTTATTTGAATATTTGAATAAATACTATACATGAGAACTTCCACCAAGACACAAATGATAAAAATTAGAATTCCCAAAACTGATTCAGACACAGAAACCCAATGGCTATTAAATGTATGGACCAATGGTGGAAAAATTTTGATCCTCCAGGAGCAGAGATGGTGCAACTCAAGTCCATTACCATTAATGCTAAAATTTAACACCTTAGAGCATTTGGGAAAATAATACTAATTTACAAACATCTTTGGCTAGCACCAAATGGAGACCAAGATGGTATATACCTAATATATAATCCTTTAAAATATCTTCATGGAGAACAGCAGGAGAACCTATTAATATACTAATAAACATAGGACTATTCACTCTGATTTATGATAGAGGACAGATGCCCTCACCACTACATACAGTGGCAACAGAAAACAATTAAAAAGATGTAAATGTTGTGCCCTCACAGGCCAGAACAGCTTTATTTGCAGTCTTTGCAGATGACAAACACAGAATTGACTGATTAGTAAGAACTAGTGAGGAAATAAGTCATGATAAATGTTCTAAATAAATTCAGTTCAGTTGCAGGATACAAAATCAATGTATAGAAATCCATTTCTATACACTAATAAAACAGCAGCAGAAAGAGAAATTAAGAAAACAACCATTTTTACAATTGCACCTAATTAAAAAAAAAACAAACCTGGGAATAAAATCAACCAAAGAGGTGAAAGACCTCTACTCTCAACACTACAAAACATTGGTGAAAGAATGTGAAGATGACACAAAGAAATGGAAATATTCCATGCTCATGGAATAGAATAACAAATATTGTTAAAACATCTATACTACCCAAAGCCAGTTACACATTTAATGCAATTCCTATGAAAATACCAACAGCATTTTTCACCGAACTGGAAAAACAATCCTAAGATTTGTATGGAAGCACAAAAGACCCGAAGAGCCAAAGCAATCTTGAAAAGGAAAAACCAAACTGGAGGTACCACAATTCCAGACCTCAAGTTATGCTACAAACAGTACGGTGCTGGCACAAATATAGACACATGCATCAATAGAAGAGAATAGAAAACCCAGAAATAAACCCACAATTATATGGCCAATTAATTTTTGACAAAGAAGGCAAGAATATGTAGTGGGGGAAAATAATCCCTCAATAAATGGTATTGGGAAACTAGACAGCTACATGCAAAAGAATGGAACTGGACCACTTCCTTACACCAAACACAAAAATAAACTCAAAATAGATTAAGGGCCTAAATGTGAGACACGAAACCATAAAAATCCTAGAAGAGAGGACAGGCAGTAATTTTTCTGACATTAGCCATAGCAACATCTTTCTAGATAGGTCTCCTGAGGCAAAACACAAGAGAAAAAAATGAACTATTGAGACTACACCAAAATAAAAAGCTTCTGCAAAGCAAAGGAAACAACTAACAAAAATGTACTGAGTGGGAGAAGATATTTGCAGATGACTATCTGATAAAGGATTAGTATCCGAAATATATAAAGAACTTACACAACTCAACACCAAAAAACCCCAAAAAATCCAATTTAAAAACAGGCAGAAAACATGAACAGACATTTCCCCAAAGAAAACATACAGATGGCTCACACACATATGCCAATTGATAGGAATCTTGCATGGGCACCTGCCCATCACCAAATAGGTTATGCTGGCAAACACGGCAGTAGAACATGATCAGAGGCAAGGAACATCTATATCCTTACCAAACACTTTCACTCTCAAAGAAATGTGCGAATTGCCAAAGATGAAGGTTGAATGAAAGTCATTTATGAATACTCCAGATTTGGTCAAAACTGACAGACTCTTCCAAATTATACATATTGGTTATAACAAACTCTTGTCTGTATAAGAAAATTGAAGGCACATGGTCAGGAATAGGATTCCCCCATCTTTTGCAGAAAAATGATTTTAAAAACCAACACTAGAGCATTAGAAAGCTGTATTGCTTGCTATGGTAGCCCAATCATCATCATCATCATAAGATCAGATCAGATCAGGGCACCCACTTCACAGGAAGGAGAATACAAGAATGGACAGAGGAACAGGCATAACGTGGTTGAATTGAAAGACACAGTGGCTCACTCACACAAAAGTCTAGGTTCCTTACTAACGATCTAGACATGAAAGCTTGAACTAAAACAATTTGGGAGGCTGCAAGATCTCTAAATCACAGACGTAGGAAGGATGGGAAAACTTCTTTGAATGAATAGTGCAGACACCCACGGAGATAAAGAGCACTAAAAACACCCCAGTATCTAAATGAAAGGAAACATACTAATTAAAAACATAGCGATATGTACAGTACTGCAAAAACTATAGCACTCAACATTAATAAAACCAACCGGATGACTAAAGAAACGGGCATATTAAATGAAATGACAGAAAAGAATATGACAGCTCTATAAAAATTTCAAGCATGAAGAACGCCATTATTGATTATATTGACACTAGGTGCCGTATATTTAGCCTAGCGTGATGCGAGGCAGTTATGCTGGAGTCTAACGGCCATGGTAAGCATGGATTTCCTTGAGTGGCAAGAACAAGAGAGAATGGAAAACTGACAGGACACGATCTTTTTGTGGCAGGCGTGAAACCACTTGCTGGCCATAGCATCCCACCGACACGTCACTACCGGACCCCATACTCTCTGCAGCCACGGATCCTCTTCCAGCAGCTCCAGAAACAGCACTCATACTGCTGTTCTGAATTGGAATGCCACCTTTCTGGTCCAGGTGCAACTTCACGGTCGAGGACGTCCTCCATTTCCTCTATGGACCATCGTCCTGGTCGCTTATTGCAACGGAGGACTCATCAGCATCACCAACACCCCCAACAGCACCGAGCAGTCCCTCTGCCCCACCTGTGGCTGACAGCACCATCTGCTCATGGGAAAGCCCTCAACTACCTGAGAAACCAGATACCTAGAGAACCTCCCCCTCAACCTCCACAAGGATCAAGGGAGCTGATGAACACCCCCCTCCCCATTATGCACTGAACTGGAAGAGAAGATTGGTCTGACTACTAACTGGATCTTGGTGTTACAACCTAGTGTAAGTACCAAGACAATTAGGTACCGACCTCCATACTTTCCCCTTATCTTACTGAATTGAATGGCATTGGACACATGGTAGACAGTCCATGAAAATAACCATGATTTAATTCCTGAATTACTTTGTGGGTTGAATTATATTGTAAAGGAACAAATTATACCTTTGAATAATAGGCAAAAAAATGGATGCTTTACTACACACTCCCAGTTTATACTGTGAACAGTATATCCATAGCCACCGTTGGAGGAGGTTGTGACCACCAGGTGATCAGAGGCTCTCATATCCTCCCCTGCGCTTGAAGCGTGAGTGCTGCTTGCCTTCCCTGCTCCTGGATGCCGCTCCTAGACCACAGCCTTGAGACAGTGCCATCTGGGTGGCATAGGTGGCTAAGCCTAGTTAAGGCTCCACATAAACCTCAAGATGTGGCAGGCCAGGCAGAGACACACTCCCCTTTCTTCTGCCCAAGACAAACCTGCTGTGTAAGTTCCCTGGCTTACTAAACTTGCTGCCTTCCAACCTGTAATGGCTGCCTTTCTTCAGTCTCTCTCTGCCTCCTGAGTACAGGAACTGGGCTCCAGATTATTCCTGGGAAGCTCCCCAGGAACTGGCCACCCAAGATTGATGAGCCAGAGATGGGACAGAAGAAATGGGCTTTGGGAAAGAACCATCTGCGGGGGAAATCCTGATTGGTCAGGGACCTCTGTGTGGGCAGTAGCCCATGAGTCACAGACTTGTGGACCACATGAGGATAGGGCCAGCCGTTCTAATGCACTTGACGGAGGAAGTGTACCAAGTGCCCTGCAGCCGAGAAGGGACGGCAGGCTGTGCAGGGAACCCCTCTCCCGCGGGCAGGTCAGCTGCCTCCGCCCCTGACAGGCTGAGGTCGAGTTAGAAATCTGGAGGGAGAGCGGAGGTTAGGGCAGGATGGGTGTGTCTGTTACTCTGTTGGCTTCAGAGCCTCCAGACAAAGTGGCAGAGAGAGCAGGGTGATAAATTGGGCCTTTACATACAGTTCTGCCAAACTAGAAGGACAAGATCGCTGACAGTTAGGGCCTGATCCCACGGGACCACACTCAGCTGGGAGACTAAGAGATGGGGTCCCTGAAAAAGTGAGGAGACTGAAGGGCAAGGTGATGTGGGGACTGACAGTGAAGCAGACAAAATGCCCCACGCCATCCAACCCCTAATGCAAAGGAAACAAAAGTTCAGCAATGCCTTCCCAGCCAGTGGGCACCGTCCAGTCAGCAACTCTTAGGAGAGGAGCATATTCCCATTGAGATAATTAGTTTAGCTGCCAAGTTCCAGTACAAATCCAGGAGCACCCAGCTGCGGTTAGTGCAGCCACAGGATATGGGGTTTATGACATTCTTCTGAAGGGGCAGGTGGCACAGAAAATGAGCAGCATCACCACACACCTCTGCACCCCAGCCCCGTGCTGGGGTGGGGGAAGGTTCTCACTCACTTATAGATAGGATCATCCTATCCTGCAAGGGGGCCTCCTGGGGAGATAGGATGCTGGGAATCTATGGGGAAGGTACAGCAAGTTTTAAAGGAGTTGGGAATGAGACAGGCATCCTAGCTTCCTGTCTCTGAAGGTCCCGATTCAGACACATTTACTGCAAGAATGAAGGCCAAGATTCTTCAACTTGTCCACAGCATGTCCTATGGGATACTGGCATCCATGCTGAGCCCAGTTGTGGTGTTGGGCAATCAATGCTTATCTGGGGGAAACAGACAGATCCCAGGAACGGGTCCAGGCTGCGGGAAAGACTCAGGACACAGAGGAAGCATAGAAAACCAAAAGCTCTCCCAGTTGGCTATAAAGCCTCCAATAATACTAACCCACAAGTCAATGTGGTTTGACCTCATTGCGGCAGGCTGCTCCCTTCTCTGGAACAGCTAGGCTGACAACCCAACACGGGGCTGGTGAGCCTGGGGAAGCTCAGGTTTTCCCCATCTGCCCTTGCCATCCCTGATGCCTCACCTTTTCCAGAAATGGCCTGAGGGCTACAGTACCAGGCAGAGCGGGTGCCTCTCTTCCCCAGGTGTAGGATGCAGGCCAAGACTGCCTCCAGGAGAGGACCACTGGAGGGCGTCAGAGGCTCCGTGGTGAGCTCATTATTCCCTGATCCTCCAGAAACAAATAATGGGTGACAACTCTGGCAGATTTTGGAGCTGGATGCACCTTAATACATGGTAACGCCTGGAGGTTTTCTGGCCCCCTCAGTGCCATTGATGGTTAGGAAGGGCAGACAGCTATGGTCAGGAAGGTCCTCTGACACCGCAAATATCGGATCTCTCCACCTCCACTGAGAATACAAGGTTAGATTTCTCCAAGACCAGAGAAGATATCGGGCATGGTATCATCCAAAGGTCAAACACTGTAAACCTCTATTAGTGAATTCTCCCTCTTGGTTCAAGTAATCAAACCAGTACTAAGAGAAATAGGAACTGGGAACTGGTAAGCCTACCATACCTGCAGAGAGTGGTGACTGTTAAGTAGTATAAATTGCCTGGGGGCCTAAGGACATAAAAGAAACCATCCAGTTACTCTACCAAGTAGCTATGGCATGCCCTGCCCATAGTAGTATTGATAGCCTGGTATGGCCAAAAAAAGGCAAGTGGTTCATGGCAGATGACAGTGAGTCACTGAGAATTGAATAAGGAAGTGCCCGCGCTCTGTGCACCTTTGCCAACTGTGATCCTATCTGAGAGATCTTGGCCATGTTCCTAGGAGTGCACCATGCTGTGGTGAACTTGGCAAGTGCTTTTTCCGGTATACCCCTGACCACTCCGTCACAAGACGGATTTGCATTCATGTGGGAGGGGCAACATAGTCCCCTCAAGTGCTTCCTCAAGATTACGGGCACAGCCCCACCGTGTGTCATGGGTGGCGGCCTGAGACGTGTCCCTCTTCTCCTTCCCAACACCAGTGAACTGGGCCCGTTACACTGATGACATGATGTTAACATGTGAAGATTTTCCTCGGCCACAGGACACCCTTTAAGCTTTGCTGGAGCATATAGGGGGGTGAGGATGGGCAGTGAGCCACATAAAATTCAAGGTCTGTGGACTGCAGCAAGGTTTTTGAGAGTTGTCTGGTCAGAGAAGACTGGTGTCGCAGAAGCTATGATTGATAATGCCTAAACCTACCCAGCCCCTACGAATATGAACAAGGAACAAGGCTTCATTGGGATTTGGGGGCTCTGGAGGACCTTTATTCCACCCCCTGGCACAATGTTTCTGTTCCTTATCCCACCTGGCAAAGAAAGGGAACACGTGGACAGAGGAGCAGAGCAGCAAACCACCTCTGAAAAGCTCAACTACTAGTGAAGTAGGTTATAGCCTTATAACCTTATATATCTCTCAGGCAGGTCTACCACTTGAACTAGATGCATCCGTGCTCCAGATGATATGGTCTGGCCATGTGACAGGAACAAGAGGAGACAGTATCCCTAGGATTTGGGTCTCATCTCTGGAAGGGGACGGAAAGCCAGCACATCCCCGATAGAGCAACTGTTCCTAGCACTGTACACAGTGCTCCTCCAGGCACAGACTCTCAGTAGAGAACAGTCCGTGGTGGTGCGGACTTCCCTGCCTGGCAGTGAGTGGGGTGAGAATATGTTCCATTGACCCATCCCTGCTATGGCTCAGAACCCCACTGTGACTTAGGAGCACAACCATTTGAAGAAGAGGAACAGCTGGCCACCAGCCTACTGTCTCCAGAAACGCAGGTACTCCTAGGCCTTGTAGGGCACATAGGTCCCGCAGATGTCCCTGCCCCGTTCCTGTGGTCCCTGCAGCCTGCCGAGTGGGAGCAGGGGAATTCTGGCCGATGCTCGTTGTACAGATGGGTCTAGTCTTCGTAATCTACCACACTGATTGTGGTCACTATTCAGCCCAACACTGACACCTTCTGGATGGAAACAGTAACAAAGAGCAACAGCCAGTTCTCTCATGGCTGACCTCAGAGCTGTTCGGCTGGTAATCACTTAGGAGCGCTGGACATCAAGTCTTTGCACTGACAGATGGGTTGTTCTCAAGGGTTGAACCCTATGGCTTAGAGAATGGGAAGCCAAGGGTTGGATGATCATGAATGAGCCCTTGTGGGGTCAGGATATATGGAAAGATATTTAGGTCCACTGCAAGAGTAGGAGGTAGTCCTCGGTTTTTTCATATCCCCGCTTGGCATGGACAGCTCCTGGCACCAGAAAGTAGATGTCCTAGCTCAGGTATGAGCAGTTATAACAGACTCTCTGTAGATACGGAAGACTGGGTGCACAGAGTGGCCACCACAGTGCCCAGGTAAGATGGCATATTGCCCAAGTGAGACGGTGATTGCCCTTAAAGTGCCGTGACTCGGCTAATGCAGTAGCACCACATCCTGTGTGTTTTAAACAACACCCAAGGCAACAGCCGAAGGAGTCGGAGATCACCCACTGGTGTTCCTAACTGGGGAGAGATTGGCAAATTGATTATATTGGCTCCCTCCCTCTGAGCGAGGACTGTAAATATACTTTGGTTTGTGTGGACACTGCGTCTGGCCTAATCCAAGCCTTCCCGTTAGCCTGCCAACCAGGCTGCTGTCACTAGGGGGTGAGAGAAGGAAGCTGAGTACCCTGCATGGAAACTCCCCACGTATAGGCAAGTGATGGGGAGAGGGTCACATTTCAAAGGTCATGATGTGCAAGTTTGGACAAAAGGCCATGATAGTGAATGGAGGTTCCAACCCCCCATAATCTGGTTGGTGGAAAGGAAAACTGAAATCTCAAAGCAGCAGATTCAATGACTAACTGGTGAAACCACCTTGGCGGAGTGGACTGAAGTACTGTCCAGGCTTTAATACCTTTGAATGACCAACCGGTAGGGCCTGTTGCCTCTGTGTCAAACTGGGGACCCTGCGGAGGTACCCAATACTGTAAAGGTATGGAAATCATAGGACGTGGCCATTGCCCCGACTCTCACAGAAGGTCAATGTGCTCTGCTGCCAACAGCCCTCCCATCACACCTGGGAAAGGAATCGTGTACTGGAATTTGCACTGGGAAGTCCACCAGATGGAGGGAGTTATTTCACAGGAAACTGCTCGGTCTCCACTGAGATCCCACTGTCCTGCTGCAGCCGGGCCTGCTGAAAGGCATTATACCTGGAATGGAACATGTACCACAGAAAGACGGGAGAAGGCGGGCATCGCTGTCTGGCATAGCCCACCGCTGCCTCTCCTGGCCAACACGGCTGGAACGTACAACTTGGTTAGATTCCTAAGACTGCAGCCACATTAGCACCTAAAGACCAGGCCTCAAGTGTCATTCCTGTAGAAGGGGAAGACTTCCCCATGCGAGTTCCTACTAAACGTCTGTCCACCTTAGGCTCCACTGCTCCTGTGGTGTCCAGTCACAAGATGGGCACCTGAAGGAAATACCATTCTACAGGGGGCTCACTCATATGCCCTACTAGGAAATCAACCCAATTCTTGGGTCTGTGGGCAGGTGCCTTTCTTCAGCCTGCCAAGATTGCCATGGCAGGTACTGTCCCTCCCAGGAAGGGACTGAAAGGCCCTAAAGCATGACATTGACCAAGAACAAGCTAGAACCGCCACCCTTGGTTCATCTGATATCACCAATACTGATTCAGAAACCTGGTCTGTACACACACTATCAATAACACCAGGCATAGGTCTTTTTCTATCAAACTATAAAGGCAGCCCATCAAAATGCTGACTGGAAAGGTCTAGAAAGACTGCCATCAGAACCATGAGTGGCTATGCTCCAATATCGGCTGGGGTTTATGTGGTTTACTCTGGGTTAAGGAGATTTGAGCACCTGGGAATACTTATGTTGCAAACAGAAAAAAAAAAAATCACTCTAAAAAAATCAACCCAATTTTACCAGAAACATGGGATGGAGATCTCTGGGACTGGGCAGCCATTCTCTCGTGTGAAGGGAGAGGGACCAGCGTGGCACTGTCTGGTCACACCATCCAGGTATTCAGTGGGGAGTGCCAGATGGGGCCTAATGGTTTTGTGGGACAAATCTCTGCCCATGGCTTTCACCTGGGGGTTGGGCCACGACATCCTGGGCCTCCCTGGGCACAGGGGAGACGTGCCCCCATGGGGACAACAGTTGACAACATCCCTCTCCTTGAGGCCAGATGGGCACACTCGGTCCTTGCCTGGTACGATCACTTGGCTGCTGTCTTTGTTTGCTCCGCTGGCCTTGGCAGACACTGTAGCACACAGAGGCCTCACCGAATTCACTCCGTAAGCCTTGGAGGACTGCTGAAAAAGCCTATCCTCATCCAACACCGAAATGTCTCTAATGAGAAAAGCTGTTCTCCAAACTACAAGAGCTTTGGGCATTATTACTGCCTCCCAAGGAGGGCTGTGTGCTCATACCTGAGGAGTCTGCCATGTTTATCAAGTCACATGAGGACACAAGTAAACGCCCTGAGTGGTCTGACCATCAGCCTTGGGGATTTAATGCATTTTAATGGGTTTCCTTGAAATGTGGGTTTTGCTTTCCTTCTCTGCTCCCAGAGGCTACGCCAAGGACTTGGCTTTGAGATAGTGAGGGGGTGGTGATGCCGTCTGGATGGTCTACATGACTAAACCCACTTAGGGCCTCTATTTAAATCTTAAGATGTGATGGGTGGGTGTGGGGATCTGCTCCTCCTGCTGCTGCCCAAGACAAGGCTTGTATGGAAGTTCCCTTGCTTATTAAACCCGCCATCTCCCAATCTGGAGAAGCCTGCCTCCTGCTTTGGTCTCTTCCTGCCGTCCAAACAGGGGATGCACTCACATTACATCTGGAAATCTCCCAAGGAGCTTGCAAAACAACGGTCAGTGGTCAATCAGTCAACCAATAATCTAATGATTAGGTCACTATAGATCTATGGACACTATGTCCAGACTTTAACAGAACAGGGGCAGATAGGAAACTTAGCACATAACACATATTATCCTTGATTGTGTGCGGGGGACCAGCCCACGCACCCAGGTTGAAAGGTCCCGAGTAGGGGGTTGGTGTCAGTGCAATATCTATAAGAAAGAAGACAGACAACGACAAACAAGACAGATAAGACAGACGAGACAGACAGCGTGGATGGTGGTTGGTAAAGCCACGTTTTACTTAGATGGCCAGGGTCTTATATACCATGGGTGATTACATCATTTCTTTAATGGTTACATAGTTCAAGATTTTTGAAGTAAAGACATGCTCTGGAAAAGGTCATTTTTATCAGGACAGTAGTAAATAAAAGGAACAATCAAGTCATTACAAGAGAGGGATTCCCTAATAATGGTCAGGCTCCAAGCGGAAGATGAGCCGGAAGATGAGCCTGAAGAATTCTATGAGGAGGTTTACATTCCTTAAGGCCCTTCATCAGTTATGCATGGGCAAGACGCTTAACCTTTAGTAAGCAAATTTTTTGACAGAGGTTTGTGTTAACTCCCTACACCAAACAAAGAGCTAGAAAGCAAAGCAAGGGCAGGGCTGGAGCCACTGACTGAACCAAGCTGATTCAAAGCCTAAAAGTACACGTCTCTTTACAAAGCAATGAGAAAATCATAGGATGAACAGAAGACACATGTGCAGCCCAGGAGGCCAAATATTGTTTGAGGGTTACTATTGCCTACTGGGCCCCAATAATTGTGTGTATCAGGCTCAATCTCATACCACAGATTTCTACCCCAAGAATATGGGATTCTCTGTTAATAAACCCTGTCACACCATTTTGGGAGCTTATGGGTTGAACTCTAATAGGCAAGACTTCCTAGACAGATTTAGATTCCCCCAGATGGCCTCAGTTTCAGCCAACTTGACCCATGACCAATTTGCAAACTATGCCTGGATCAGGTGCACCAAGATGAAGGAAACCCTTACAGTTCCTCTTTGGGCTGGAAGGAGGTTTAATTGGAGGAACAATGGCGGCCCCTTTTTCTCAATTCCAAATCAATCAAACCACATCAAGCTTTAAGTATTTTGAAGCCAGACCATCTCAATTTAACACACACGCCATGGCAGCGTTGCCATCATTGGGCACAGAGATGGATACAGCTAGCAGAAGAGACTTTCAGGAGGAAGTAACCAGAGCAATGGGAACTCCACATTAAGCAGTTAGAGAAGTTGCTACACGTAACAAAATACCAAAAAATGACACGAATGAGGTTTCTCCAATTGTATGCTGACAACTGTTGCAGCTCAGACTGGTTGGGACTAATGCACAGAGGAAGACATTGCGAAATACATAGGGTTGCAGAACCTTTGTGATCTCCAGCCAATCCTGGTCCCCCAAGATGCCAGACAACTCAGCCAGAGGTGACGCGGACACCACACATCCTAGTGGCCGTGACTCCTTGGGCAACTGTGAGATTAGGCTATTGGCACTTAAAGGCGGAAACAGGACGTTAGGTATCACACGTTCATGGTTTCCCCAATATCAAAAGACAGATGGAGCCCAGAGGCCACAGAAGGCCCTGGATGATAGAAGGGAAACCTGCTCCTAAGGATGTGGCGGCAGAATGGAGTGACGATGTCCTTACACCTCTTAGGCCTTTGACTAGATCTATGAAGCGAGTGTCAGGACTGTGGCCTTGGTGCCTCCTCGGCCAGTTATACAGAATATGGGAAACGGGGCCAGGACAGTGTGGTCTGCGCCCAGCCTCCCCCTAACCTGTGGGCATCAAGGAAAAAATAAGGACACAGCACTGTGGGCCATGGCCAACCAGAGCAGGTCACGGGTGTGACCACAGAAGGAAATCATATCACTCGAGGCCAGAGAAAATAAAGGAACTAGTCAAATAACCAGAGAAATATTTTACACTGAACTTCCAAAAGTTAAATCTAATACAAATATAAGTCACATGCTAGAAAAGTAAAGATGGTGAAGCAACATTTAGAAGTTGAGGCCAATAAAGTGAAATAATTTTGCTGGAAATGCAAAGAGAACAAAGATATGCATTCCCTAAATAAATGGTGGCCTTGAATTGTGAGGTTACAGCATTTGAACACATGCCTGACAGTGCCGTGCACGGCTGTGTTCCCTGGAGGGGGACTTTGAAAATTAATCTGGGGCACCTGGGGGGCTCAGTCGGTTAAGCGTCTGACTTGAGCTCAGGTCGTGATCTCCTAGTTCGTGAATTTGAACTCTGCTTTAGGCTCAGTGCTGACAGCTCAGAGCCTGGAGCCTGCTTCAGATTCTGTGTCTTCCTCTCTCTGCCCTTCCCCTGCTTGTACTCTTTCTCTCTCTCAAAAATAAATATTAAAAAGATTTTAAATAGAAATAAAAAAATAAAGCTTATGGGGGTACCTGAGTGGCTCAGTTGGTTAAGTCTTTGACTTTGGCTCAGGTCATGATTTCACGGTTCGGATCCTGTTTCCCTCTCTCTCTGCCCTTTCCCCACTCTATTTCTCTCAAAAATAAACAAACATTAAAAATATTTACTTGAAAACATGATCATTAAGGAAGTTAAAAGGGTTTAAGAAGTTTGACTTTTGATCTTTCGGCGGTTAGATACGGCACGACATTAAAGATGTGTCATGCTTATGGTTATCTTATTATGTACACAGTTGCGTAAGCCGGTCATTCGAGTGTGCTGTAAAAGAACGTGCCTCAAAGGGAAAAACACTCACAAGTATGATCAGACCGTAAGTGGTGTGCAGGCGCAGGGGGGACGAATATTTCCGTGGCCTCGGGTTTGTACAAGGCACTGGGCCCCAGTGTGGATTAATGTGGGAGGGTTTGAAATCACAGGGTGGGGACCCCCTTGTTAATGGCAAATTTCAAAAAAAAAAAGTTTTTCGGAATGAAGGTGTTTTGGGGGCAGAAGGCAGATCTTTTTTTTTTTTTAATATTTATTTATTTTTGATACAGAGAGAGACAGAGCATGAGAGGGGGAGGGGCAGAGAGAGAAGGAGACACAGAACCAGAAGCAGGCTCCAGGCTCTGAGCTGTCAGCACAGAGCCTGACGAGGGGCCTGAACCCACGGACATGAGATCTGACCTGAGCTGAAGTCGGAGGCTTAATCGACTGAGCCACCCAGGCACCCCAGAAGGCAGATCTTATCCACCTGCGCTCACCTGTGTGACCGCAGCAGCCGGGCTGCCACAGGGACCCACTGGGGGCTTGACAATGAAGACACAGGGGCAGAGCTATGACAAGGGGACACTTGGAATATAAACACTGAGCGTGTTCGGTCTGGCAAAGCCACAATGTGCTGACCTGCACCCTCTCTCCAGAGACCTCAGAGCAATGAGCTGCCTCAGAGGGAAAGGAGACCCTTTTCCAGGCGGTGGTGAAAGCCACGCAAAGTCCTTCAGCGAAGCACGCCTCACCCTCAACGCCAGCACCCCCTTCCCTAGGCACGTGCTCCAGCAACCCCCAACTTTTACATTGGCTCTGGCAGCTGGAGGCCAGCTCTTGGTTGGCAAAGGTGTCTCTCAATCCCTATAAAAATTTACTGCAACTGCATCTGAACTTGATCGCTTCCACCTCCCTCTGCCTGGAACGACAGTGTGCCGAATCTAGCATCGGTTTGGAATGTTGCTTTAATGGAAAATGAAAAAGCGTTACCTGTATGCCACCGGCCGGAGAGACCTGCACGGCGAGCCAGTGTTAAAGGCGTTGTTGGCCAAGACGATATCGGTCTGAGCATCACCTGCCCCCCAAACCAAGCAGACCTCCGGGGGAATGTATGCACTTGTGTAGCTTAGGACGTGGATTCAAGCAGATGCACGTACCCCCAAGAGTCTGCTGCTAACCTCACCCAATCCTGCCCTGTTCGGAGTCCCTGCGTCCTGAGCGGCTCCCGCAGACACAGTATCTACCCCGCCGACTCCCCACCCCCCTGCATTGCCTTAAGCATGGAAATACCTCTCAAGGTAGCCACGGACATGGGGGAGGGCCGGGCGTACTTACCGCTTTCTGAAGCCCCAGGCTTCCGCGGCAATCACGGTCCCCGGTGTGTCTTGTTGAGGACGCCGTGGCCCGCAAGCCGGAATCGGCCCTTGCGAGGCTCCCAGGTTCCTCGGCTCTGCCTGCAGGGGGGAAAGGCACGTTTGAGGAGCTAAGCGTTTGGAACTGGGTGCGCGGTGCCCTGCCAGCCCTTCCTGTGAACCTGCCTCTCCACACACTTGCCCTTTATTCCATCCCTGGCTACCCCTGCCTATGCAGCAGACGCACGCTCAGCAGGCACCCTGTCAGCCCACGGCGGGAGCTCGGCATGCGTGGCCTCCAGGCTGGAAGGAACCCCCCACTCAAAAGTCTGAGATGCCCCTTCCTACTGGCCGAGCTCAGTCCCCATTTGGAATAGCTGCCTGAGGGGTCCCAGGCGTCCGAGCCAGCAAGGCTCCCAGGGGCCTCTGAGCGAACCGTATTCCTGCAGCCCCGCCAGCCAGGCCTGGCAGGGCAGTGCAGGCGCCTCTGCTGGGCCGCCAGACAGACCGCGCACAGTCATGCAGGCTGGCGCTTGGGAGAGGCGGGTGCGCTGGGCCCCACAGCCTGCTCTGGAGACCCGGCTCCCCAAGCCGCGTGCCCTGTTCCTGGTCACTGGCTCCATGGGCCTCCTAGCTCACCCACGCGCAGCAAGCGCCCCATCCGTCTGCCCAGGTGGCAGGCCACTGGGATCAGAACCCCACAAATACCTCTGAGCAGCAGCTTTAAACTGGCGATAAGCAGCCCCAGTTTGGACTGGCTGAAGAAGCCGCGCGTTTCCAGAACGCAAGCCACCCAGGTGTCTTTTATAGGAGGATAACTGGACCCACCTGCCAAGATAGTTCCGTTTCCTCCAGCTCAGGCTTAAAGGGAGACGCACCAATTTGTGGAGGTTCAGGCTTGGACATGGGTAGATTTCACAAACCCCCAACAGCCAGTCCCCGAGACGCGGCCACTCCCAACATCTGCTCTGTCCCCGGTCCCTGCGTCCCCTGCCCTGGGCAGCTGTACACCCTATCAGCCAACGGGGGACCTCCAGGCCGGTGGAGGTTCCCATCAGTCCCAAATCACCAACAGCCTCCAGGATGGAAGCCCTCCGTCCAAACATTTTCTCAGGTGGCAGCTTGAAATGGTGACACACAGGCCCGACTGCCTGCCTAATCAAGTCCTAAGTTAGAAATCAGGCCTCCCTCAGGTGTCCCTTGTGAAGGATACCCTGGCCACACATGTCCCCGCAGGCAAAGCAAGACTCCTCCAGCTTTACCTTCGGGGGCGAAGCACACGCATCTGCGTAGGATAGTGCTTGGGCCCTGTCACTCCGGACACGTGACCTCTCTGTACATGTGCCCTGGACCTGCAAGGACTGTGCAGGCCCTCCTGGCCTGTGGAGCTCAGGCTGGTCCCAAAGCACTGGGATAGCCTCCTGGCCAGAGGGACCCCACACCCGAGAGTCTATCAGAGGTGACAGCTTGAATGTGGCGACCGTCAGTCCCCATTTGGACTGCTTGCGCTGTGGGGTGTCCGATTCTCTGGCAATCGCGGCTCCCAGAGGTGTTCTGCAGGAGGGTTAATCCTGCTGGCTGGCCCCCACCTGCCCCCCACCCGGCACTGGCTAGGCAGTGGCCTCCAGATCGCCCTGCAGGGAGAAAGTGTGCATTTGTGTTAACTAACACTTCTAATGGGGCAGATGCCAGGTACCCTCGAGGAGCCGGCCCCTGTGACCTGGCGCCTCCCTCCCCAGGGCCTGTTCCGGGTCGCCGGCACCCTGCACCTTGTCAGACCACAATTCTTCAGCCGGTCACTGAGCAGGATATGTGTCTTCTTGTAGGTCTGGACTGAAACCAGGCAGATGCCGTGTACTCCCAAGCACCTGCTGTGACTCGGTCTGTCCCTACGGCCTCCCCGATTAAGATGGCTGGGTCCTCGGGCTGATCTGGCTACATTCTCGTGCAGACCCTGTGAGCTGGCCTTGGTGAGCCGGGTCCCTGGAGTGGAGGCCCATCCCCAACCACCTGCCCGGCCTCCGGGGTGGAGGCCGCCCACACTCTGAGTATCTCTCTGAGGGTTCATTTCACACTAAGGACTGTCAGGCCATCCCCAGAAATCAGGGCTCCCAGGCTCTCTCTTCTTGGGGGCGGTCCCCCCAACCATCCCACACGGCCCTTCCACTGCTCACGCTCAGGTATTTCTTTGATAACCCACTGCTGTGACTGCTCCTCTTCGGCCACTTGTCCTTTCCCACACCCCTAGTCACCCTGGTTCGGGGTGCCTGATCTATGTATGGTAAGCACCCTGTCTGTTGGCCTTGGGCTGCTATGCGCACCCCAAAACTGTGGAGCTCTAGCTTGACCATGAGCACGCAAATGGGCTCAGGGTGCCGGATGCCTGCACCCTGAATATTTTTCTGAGGCTACATTTTAAAATGGGCATCTTTTATTGGATACGGTAAGTGTTAGAATTAGGCCCATGCCAGGTCCTTGGTGTGGTCGCTGCTGCGGCCCAGCCTCCCTCTATAGCTGCCCTGTGGGGTCGGGCTGCCAAGGACAGCTGACAGTGTCCGTGTGCACGTGCACCGGCCTCTCAAGGGAGGTAGCCAGGGGCCCAGATGAAGGCCTGAAGTGGGGACGGTAAGGTCACAGGAGTGGGCGCTGGCGCACACAAGGCATCTCTTTGATCCCAAGCACTCTCCGCCACAAACAGGCGTATTCAGCCTGAAGGCAGAGCTGGAAGAAGCTGGAATGCTTTGGCAGGGCGAGGCCTGGGTGTCCTCCAAGCAAATGCGTTTGTGAAACTTGATACAGGAGAAGCCGACCACAAGATCAGGCAGCAGGTTCACACTGGGGACTGTCACTAACTTGAAAGTGCTGCCTCAGAGTAGTTAGCAGGGGGGTAGGGTCTCCCCACCCCGGAAGCTGCAGTTTTGGGGTGCCTGCCCCGCCTGGCCCAAGCTCCATGGGCTTGGAGGGCCTCCTCTCCAAGGCCTGCTTAAGGAGGGTGTAATGTATGACTGTAGCTCTGCAGATCAAGGTTTCCAGGAATCTGGAGTATGGCAAGGGTCTGCATATGCCAGCTCACTGGAGATGGCCCTTGGGGACACGAGGCAAGCTTAATAGCAAGCCCAAACTTGTGCAGATGCATATTGTCACCAAACTCACCCTGGGGCTGAAAAGCCAGAGCAGGGCGGGGCTGCTGGCTGGTGATTCTTCCAATTACAGAGACGTGGGGCCCCTGTTTTGGGAGAAACCTGAGACCTGATCAGACCGCAGGCCAGCTGTGGATTGAGTATCACAAATATGCCATTTTTGCCTCTGACTGATGTTGGGGAGGAAGAATTTTCCTCTGCCCTTCAAGATTCTTCTAGCTGGACAAAGAATCAAACTGCCATGAGACAGGTTAATGGGAGAAAATAAAATTTGCTTTCATAGGTAAGGGGGATCCATGCAGGCTGGAAACTTGAAAGATGGTCAGGCAATAGGAGGTTTCTATGAACTAAGGAGAGGGGTAGGGATCTGAGATTGCAAACGGGAGAAAGACCATTAGCAGGAGGGTGAAACATGTTTGGAAAACCAAGTTTGCCCTATTAGGCAGAGAAGTTTCTTAGGTGAAGAGGAATCTGTTAGCTCTCTTCCGGGTACAGGTGGGCAGGTGAGGGGAGGCAAAGAGCTTTTCCTGAATCTGCTGGATTCGGATTGCTTTCTATTCGAAATAATGTCAAAGTGCCTCCTCTTGGGGCAAGCTGCTCTTGGACTCTCTGTAATTTTTGGGTGGGTGGGCTTCTACCTCCCTGGGGACCCTGCAATTCCTCGGGGCCATACGCTGGCTCCCTAGGCCTAGAGGGCTCCTGCCACCCAAGGCTAGGCATCGGTGGGAGGGGGGGCCCCACAGTTCAGGGTTTCCTGCTGTGTGGAGCAGGGCAAGGCCTGCAGATGCTGAGTGACCAAAGATAGCTCTTGGGAGTGGGTCTAATCTCAAACCTGAGCCTGCATCACTGTGCATAGTCCCTCTGAAGACATGGGAAGAGGATACAGCACAGAGGGGCCAGGAAGGGCAGAGCTGCTAGCTGGGGAGTCCTCCAGGAAGAGTCACCTGGGTACCCTCGTTTGGGAGAAGCCTGGGAGCTGATGAGGCAGCAGGACCCAATATGACCTGACTTGCCAATTCACAGCTGCCAGGTCAGAGTGATTTCAGGGGCGGGGCTTGCATGGTCTTAGAGACCTGCAGCCCTTTGGGTCCACGCCTTAGTCTCCCAGGCCAGGAGGGCCCTGTCCACCCAACGTGTGCATACTGTGCACACGTGGTCAAGCACGGGAGGCCTGCCAGTGCCCACAGAGAAAACCAGGTGAAACCGAAATAAAGAAAAGGCCTTTTATTTGGGGGTCTCAGAATTACAATTCAGGGAGCACAGATCCTGGCAGCACTGGGGAAAAATTCCTCTCCCCTCACTCCACGCAGGGAAGGCAAGGGGTTTTTATGCAACAGAGGAAAGGGGGAAGTTCTCTGATTTCCATCAAAGGGGAAAAGAATCAGCCAATTGGTAACAACCAGATAAGTTGGTTTTGGCTCCTCTGATCAATTACCCTGTTGGTGGAAATAAAGGGAGTCATTTGTGGTGTAGGGTCCTGGGGCGGGCCGCCCCAATGGGGGCCACTTTGGCAGGAAGATTATTTTGACTTAAAAAGCAATCAAAACCTAGCGGATTCAGAAAAATCTCTTCTTCTCTCCCCAGAACTGCCTAAAAGAATTTAGATCGGGGAGCTGGTCCAGGAAGACAGCTGTCACCATAGATAATTACAGTATGATATGCACCAGGGACGGTAGACACAGAGGAACTTGGCCTGTTGGGTCAAAGTCCTCTCTTTGTCCCACAGTTCCTGAGTGGCTCAGCAGACATTTGTTTACCAAACATTTATTCTTTTTCATTCTTCTTCAGGATTTCATTCTTTCCCTGTGACGTCCCAGACCCCTACCCTCTTCTCCTTAGTTCAGGATGACACACATATTTCATTGTGCCTGACTGTCTTTGGAATTTCCACGTCAGTGGGGGTCCTGAATGTTCATATATATATATGCTGTTATTCTTTTAAGTTAAATACTTTTTTAATGTTTATTTTTGAAGGAGAGAGAGAAATAGAGTGAATAGGGGAGGGCCAGAGAGATAGGGAGACACAGAACCTGAAGCAGGCTCCAGGATCTGAGCTGTCAGCACAGAGCCCGATGTGTGGCTTGAACCTGTGGACCATGAGATCATGACCTAGGCCAAAGTCATATGCTTAACTGACTAAGCCACCCAAGTGTCCCTATTTTTTTTTAATTTTTAAGATGTTTGTTAGAGAGAGAGATTGAGAGAGTGAGAGAATGAGTAAGGGAGGGGCAGAGAGAGAGGGAGACAGAGAATCCGAAGCAGGCTCTGTGCTGACAGCAGTGAGCCTGATGCGGGGCTTGAACTCATGAACCATGAGATCATGACCTAAGCCAAAGTTGGAGCTTAACCAACTGGCCACCCAGGTGCTCCAATATGTATGCTGTTAAATTTGATTTTCTCTTGTGCATCTGTTTCATGCCCATTGGATTCTTAGTCTAGCTAGAGGGACCTTGAGAGGAAAGGACATTCTTGTTCACATGAACAAATTTATGGCCCAGATCCCAGTCATTCTGCTGAATTTTAAAGAGCAACTGCTTGTGAAACAGTGGCCACTTCTGGCCCAGTTCTAAGGTCTTTCTGCCCAGTTTGAGTTCATCATCTATGTGTTTCAAAAAGGAAAATGGAGCTCTTTTCAAGATGGAGTTTTTCATGTACGGGAGTTTTACATGAGACCACACTGGGGATCTCGAACAGAGCAAGGGTCTGCAGATGCTGGTCATGCTGTCTGAGGACAAGGCCGGATGTCTCATGACAGGCCCCAGCTTGCAAATATGCACCGATTCCCCCCGAAGGCAGAGCTAGCGGATACGGGACTGCACAGGGCGGGGCGGGGCCGCTGGCTGGCCGCCTCAAGGTGTTTGGGGGGACTGGGCTCTCTCCACACCCAGTAGGAGGGTGTTGGACATGTGATGCAGGAAAGCAGCCCCCACCTGCGCTGTGCTGCCTGGAAAGCACCAGGGGAAGAGCACGGCCTCCCTGGCTTCGCCTGCTCTGTTCACTGCAAATCCCCCCAAGCCGCGGTGTATGGACAGGCAGCGGGAGGGACACTGAGCTGTGTCTCCACCGCGCCACCCTTGAGCCTTTAGCGGAGGCCCCATGGGGCAGGGACCTGGGGTTTGCTCACGACCCAGCCACAGCAGGGCCTGGCTCTAAGTAGGTACCCATAAATGCTCTCTGAAGGATGCATTCTGCATGGGGTCTGGGGTGTGGGGGGGGGGCCATGAACTCTACTGTGGACTCATGTCTTCAGTCCTAGAGGACCCCCAGAATGGGGGGATGTGAAAAGTTGTTCAAAGTGGCAGTTAAAAACCTTTATTGTGGCAGCTGTTTGCGACCAGGTACAATTTCTAGAGACATCTAGAGGGCATGACCTGGAGAGTCACTGAGCCCCCCACCCGCCCCAGGGCACTGGGGTAGCCTCAGTCTGAGGATGCTTGTGCAGGGAGAGGGTGCATGGGGAAAGCTGAACGGAGAAAGAAGGTGAAGGCGGATGACCTGAGCGAAGAGGGGAAGGGGCGGAGAGGGAGAGAGGGAAGGGGAGGTCTTCAGCTCTACCTGGCTCTGAACCTCACCTCAAATGCTGAGACCCCACCACAGCACATGGTCATTCATGGAGTAGAGTGCTCACGGCGGGACTGGTGCGGAGTTGGAAGCTTCCGGCTGGGAATCCTCACAGAGAAAGGATTCCCCACGCAAGAACCCGGGGTTCTAACTTTTGGACTCCACAGCTTCCCCTTTCTGCCCCTCGAGCAGGAGGGTGAGCAGGGCAGAGGTGGCCCGTGGGGCTCAGCGCCCTGGAAGAGTCCTGTTCAGAGGCTTCTAGACCCAAACCCCAGAGACCCCAAGGCCTGGAGTCAGCACTGCCCCCCCACCCCCAGCCTGCGCCCATGCTGAGGCTCTCCATCCCACTGAAGAAGATCTGGGTCTCCGTTAACCTTCCCCTATGTCTATGCAGGGTCTTTGCGTGGGTGTTTTGGGATTCCCCTTTTTGTGACTTCTGGCATCCTGGCAGTGCCCAGGCCATGAGACATCCCTGTAGGAGCCTCCAGGGGTCGCTGTGGTGACTCCGGTTGAAGCTGGGTTGGCCAAGAAAAGGGCTCCCGGATCTGTGTCCCTGGCCCAGGCTGCACATGTTGACCCAAGACTCCTGGGCTGAGGTGACCCAAAATGGGGAAGCTCCTGTCTGTCACTGCTCATCTCGGGCCAGCAAATCCACGGGTGGCCTGTGGTGGGATACAGGCTTCTACACCAGGACCAAATATCTTCCAAAACTGGAGGTGAGCAAACGTAGTGTGGAAAGGAAGAAATGAAACCCTCTCTCTTTGGGGACGACATGCTCCTATATGCAGAGAATTCCCAACTAACCCCCACACCAAACCCAACACAGTCGATAAACTAATTCTGTAAAGTTGCAGGATACAAGATAAAGACCAGCTGTTTCTATACATTAACAACAGACAATCTGGAAAAGAAATTAAGAAAAGTTTGATCCACAACAGCACCCAAAACAATAAAAATGTCTGTGAATCAATCTAGCCAAGGAAGCAGAAGACTTGTACACCGAAAACTCCAGGATGTTGCTACAAGGGGTTAAAGAAGACAAGAAATGGAAAGACGTCCTGTGCTCACGGACTGGAAGATTTCACGGAGTGAAGGCTGCAACACTGCCCAACAGGATCTTCAGACTCAATACACGTCCTAGCAAATGTTGTTCTGCTGTATTTTCTTTCTTTCTTTTTTAAGTATATTTATTTATTTATTGTGAGAGAGAGGGAGAGAGTGCATGCAGACAAGCAGGGAAGGGGCAGAGAGGGAGACAGAGAGAATCCCAAGCAGGCTCCACACTGTCAGCATAGAGCCCAGTGCAGGGCTTGGTCCCACAAATGCCGAGATCAGGACCTGAGACAAAACCAAGAATCAGATGCTTAACTGACTGAGCCACTCAGGCGCCCCGCTTCTGCATTTTCTAGCCACTCTCTTATAGTGCACTTCCTTTCAGACATTGTGGTTGGCATCTCTTAAAATTAGGTGGGGACACTTCTGTATTTTCCTTTTGTCTACTTAACGTCTTGAACTCACAGACTACCATTTTAATACAAGGTTTAATGTCCTTCTCCGGTGACTCTAACATCCGTGCCAGGGCTGGGTCATTTTCAAATGACTGATCATTAGGGGTTAATTCCCTGCCTCTTTGCAGACCCTGAAGTCTTCCATGGATTGCCAGGTGTTTTACCTTGTTGGTCGCTGGGTATTTCTGTGCCTGTAATTCTGAGCTTCGTTCAGGGTGCATCTACTCGGAAACAGTTTGATCGTTTCAGTCTTGCTTTCAGGATTTGCTAACTGGCCCAGAGCAGTGCTCAGTCGGGGCGAATGAGTTTCCCAACTCTGAGGAAAGACCTCCCTGAGCATTCCAGCCCCTCCCCACGAATTATGAGGGTGTTTCTTCCTTCCGGTCTATCTGTTGGGATCGAGGATCATTCCCAGCCCGTGTGAGTGCCAGGCTCGCTTGCCTCTATCCTGTCAAATGACTTACCCCTGACCTTGGATGGTCTGCTGATCACTACTGTGGGTGCTGATCACTGCTGGGATCCTGTGGCCTCTGGCTACTGTGGCCGCCCCGCGGTTGCTGTGGAAGAACCGCGGGGCACACCGGTTTGTTTGCCCATCCTTTGGGGGCATCACCGTCCTCTTCTGCCTGCTAACCCGTATCTTGAAATATCTGCATTTCATGTATTTTGTCTGGTTTCGCTTATGATGTTTTCTTGTTGCGGGCAGGAGAGCAAATCCGGTTCCTATTACTCTGAATTGCTGTGGCATCCCTATTTTAAGACCGAGGTTGTAAAATGTGGATGTAGACTCTGAATAGGGACTTTTACACAATAGAGAATACGGCCACCTCCAGGGCCCCCCCTTGAAGGAAGAAACCCCTTCAAGCTTATATTTAAGAAGCAGGCGCCGGTTCTAAGTGCAGTTTCTGCTAGACTCTGGGATTCCAAGAAGCCCCAGGTCCCCACGTCCCAGAGCTGAGCGGGTGTTCTGTGAGGTCTGGGGGTGGAAACAGGATCTCTGGCAGACGACTTGCTCCTTTAAAAGGCATTCGTTAAAGACTCGACCACTTCTATTCTCTCAAAATTCTTCCAAAGGAAGTATTAACACCACCACCAAGTGGCCTGATGGAAAGTCCCCACTTTCTCTGAGGTTCTATAGGCTGTTCTTGGGTGTCCCTGGGGAACACTGGGCTCAGCCTGACTTCTCTCCCCTGGGGTGTGGGCAAGAGACACCAGCTTTGCCACACGGACAGGCTGCAACCCAGGCACTGGAGGGAGGGGCAAAGTCCCCCGGCCCCTCCCCTCACTGGGCTGCTCCCGAGGAGACCCCGGCAGGGGCTCCGCTCCCCGGGTCCTTCCCGGCGCAGCCAGAAAGGCCTCTGTGCGCTCATCCCCCGCACCCCAAATGGTGCACTCACAGCCTCAAGTGGCTTCAGGCATCTGGAAACCCCCCCAACGGGGACAGACAATTCTCAAAAGGAGGAATAAGCCCAACGCCAAGGGCCGTAACCTCATAAACGGGGCGTTTCCTCCCGCCGCCACCGCCTGCTGCTCCCCCGCCCCCTCCCCGCCGGTCCTCCCGCTGCCCGCAGCGTCTGCCCCCGCCCCTGCCCGGCGCACGCACAGGTGCACACAAGCGCAGTGCACACGCGCATGCACACACGCACACGCGCGCGCACACAGCGGCCAGCCCAGGAGAGGGGCCCGGTCTGCGCGGATAAGAGGCTTCCGGCGCCGGGAAGCGCCGACGCGTCTCTTTCCGGTCAGCGCCGGGTTCGGACGAGACCGAAGGAAGTGGACTCCCCCGCGGAGCTCAGCCTTCACCGCCACCAGGCCTGCGAGGTGCCGCCCGGGCCAGCCCCGGGGGCGGGGCGACCACACGTCGGCGACCCCTGCACACTCCGGCCGCACATCCGGGGGCCCCTGGGTTACCAGGCCGGGGCCCCAGGGAAGGACCGCCGCGCCCCCTGCTGGCCGCCTGGGGGAGGCGCACTAGGGTCCGCGGGCCCTGGCAAGGGCAGGTCCAAACAAGACCGACCCCCCTTTAGATCAGCTGATGCGGTGCCAGCGCCGTTCCAGCGCGGAAGACGGAGGGAGGGGCAGGAGCCAAGGAATAGAGTGGGGCTCTAAGCACTAGAAAATGCAGAGCAATATTGTCTCCAAGAGCCTCCAGAAAGCAAGGGAGCCTGGTGGCATCTTGATTTTAGGCCAGTGAGATCCTTGGTGGACTCCTTACCCATAGTACGATAATAAACGTGTGTTCTTCTGAGCCAGGAAATTTATGTAGCTTGTTAGGACAGCAGTAGAAACCAATGCAAGGATCCAGCTCATTCGCTCAAGCAGTAATAAGATCTGCTGTAACAAACCTTGTATAGATTCTGCAGATTGTCTTTCAGGCAAAGAGCTAGTTTTACATGTTTAAGTGCTACCTTAGGTACTTGCCTCTTTTTCTTTTCCATAGGATCACACTCTGTTCCCTACAGAAGCTCAACATGGTTGTCATGTGAATTATACACATTGGAAGCCATTGGTGGTCACACAGATTTTTTTTTTTTTAAAGAATGGGCTCTGTTTAGGGGCACCTTGGTGCCTCAGTTGGTTGAGGTCTGACTTTGGCTCAGGTCACGATCTCACAGCACATGAGTTCGAGACCCACATCAGGCTCACTGCTGTCAGCACGGAGCCTGCTTTGAATCCTCTGTCCTCACCTCTTTCGGTCACTTTCTTGTTCACGCTCTCTCTCAAAAATAAATAAAACATTAAAAAAAAAAAGAATGGGCTCTGTTTTTGTTACCTAGCGAGAAAATATAACACACAGAAAGTAAAATACTGGGGCATCCTCCTCTCAGAGATACTTTTTATTTGCAACTAGTTTTATTAAGGCACAGGGGTACTTTTCAACGTTGCACAAAAAGTGGAATGCAAGGACGGTTTTAAAAGTCTTTTCCCCCAAAGAGATTAGTGACTGGATCCTGAGCAGATCCGGGATTCACATCGTATGTTGTTGCTTTCATAAATGTTGTGCACCTAAAATGGATTTCCTAGAAGCAATATATGAATTCTTCATTGAAAACTGACTATATATACTCAATGCCTACCAGCCCCGGCTCCATCCATCTGGATGCAGGAAAAATTGCTGGATACTTGAATTAGCATCTTGCTACTTTGTCTTTAAGGAATGTTTTATGGTCTTGCTGACGTTTCACCCATTCTGCTGATTCTCCAGTGAGCTCGTCTGTATGGACAGCCAAACAGGCTCATGGAGCAACTGAAATGACCGAGTGTGAAAGCGGATGTCGAGGCCACTCTGTCCATCGCGAAAGTGGGGCGTGTCTGCACCCTAGGCAGGATCTGCTGGTGGATCTTTTTGGTGGTGGTGCTGGTGGTAGTGGTTGAGTTGTTTGTTCTTATTCTTGTTGTTTTAAATTTTCAGCTGTTTCTAGGAAATAACTGAAGTGAGTTTTATTTTAGTGCTTGAAGGCAAAAGAACAAAACTAAGGACTTTGCCCAAGAAATACTTGAAGATCTTTATGTCCAGATTTATGGAATGACTTCCATACTTTTCAATTTCAACAAATTTATTTACAGTTTTTTTAGTGTTTATTTTTGAGAGAGAGAGAGAGAGACAGAGCATGAGCTGGGGAGGTGCAGAGAGAGAGACAGAGAGAGAGACACAGAATCTGAAGCAGGCTCCAGGCTCCGAGCCTGATGCAAGGACTCGAACTCATGGACTGAGATCATGACCTGAGCTGGTGTCGGACATTTAACTTACTGAGCCACCCAGGCACCCCTATTTACAGATTTGATTCAGAGAGTGGAACAGTATTCTGTGAACCGTGGTCTGCAGCCCATTGTTTTAGAACTGCTTGGGGGTTTATGTCAAACATGTGGATTCTAAGGCTTTATACCAACTAAATCTCTTGGGACTAGAGTCCAGGGAGTGGCTTTTCCACCTCTGATTCTAAGTCTGCCCAAATCTAAGAACTGCTCTTTCATATTTTCCCACTGGGGAATCTAATAAAATGACAAAGAAGGAAAAATGTATTCCTTTAAACACAGACTTCCAGCACTAGTCTGTGAGCTTCTTAACGACAGTGTCTCTCCTGCTCTCACCCGGCCAGGGACTGATGCCAAAATTGGAAACAAAGCAGGTGAACAAAAAATGTTTATTTCTTCATACACATTTTGCATTCATAGCTACCAAAGAGACTTTTTCATCTCCTCTAATGGATGCTTTCCACCAGAGACCCGTTGGCCAGCAACACATGACTATGACAACACATATGAATGTGTATCATACATTTATACATACATACACACGTTCTGAAGCACCATGAGACACAGGGTCGGCCTTTGCACAAAAGCCATGTGCAAATGATCATTGGTTTGCTTTACACAAGACTTTCGATGGCCCGGGTCTGGCCATGAGCCCCCGTTGCCCAGAGAGAGTTAGGATGACAAAACGTGGCAGTGTACTTAGAGCGAGGTGGCTACACTCTGGTGATCAGAGAAGAATGGCGATAGGAGGTGCCAGGCTAAGCGTGAGACGGCATCTGGGAAGCCATCAGGTTTACCATGTGGATTCAAAGCGCTAGCGTGCTGCAGTGTAGACTGACACCCAGGCTGATGGTGACCTGGCTGAGTTGGCCCTGGGTCAGGAGGGGGTCCCGGAGGAGAGCTGGCTGCTCCGTCATGTGCTTCTAGAACTGCTGAGGGACCGCGTGCCCCCTTCCTAGGAAGCAGGGTCCTGTTTCCCGAGTTGACCATCTAAGAGCGGTGCTGTGGGGAGACGCACATGCCATACATGCCACGTGCCGCACGCGCCCAGTGACACCGGCCACAGGCTTCATCACACGAGTCCGTGTTCCTGCAGTGAGCGACGTGAGTATTCAGTGCGGCAAATGAAGAGCATGAATATCCTCCTATCAGTGATTTATCGTGTTTTGATAAATAATGCTTAACCGACTGAACCACTCAGGCGCCCCTATTTTTTTTTTTTTAAAGAAATGGCTCCTGGTTTCATTGATCTGTTTTTTTGTTTTGTTTTGTTTTGTTTTTTAGTCTCTATTTCATTTATTTCTGCTCTACTCTTTGTTATTTCATTTCTTCCACTGGTTTTCAGCTTTGTTCTTTTTCTAGCTCCTTTGGGTGTAAGGGTAGGTTGTTTATTTGAGATTTTTCCTGCTTTTTGAGACAGGCCTGGATTCCTATAATCTTCCCTCTTAGAATAGCTTTTGTTGCATCTCACTAGTTTGGGACAGTTGTGTTTTCATTTTCATTTGTCTCCATGTATTTTTGGATTTCCTCTTTGGTTTCTTGCTTGACCCATTTATTGTTTAGTAGCATGTTATTTAACCTCCAATTATTTGTGTTCTTTCCAGATTTTTTCTTGTGATTGGCTTCTAGTTTCATACTTTAGTGGTCAAAAAAGATGCAGGATATAATTTCGATCTTTCTGAATTTGTTGAGGCTCGTTTTGTGGCTTAACATGTGATTTATTCTGCAGAATGTTCCATGTGCACTTGAATAGAATATGTATTCTGCTGTTTTAGGATGAGTGTTCTGAATATATCTGTTAGATCCATCTGGTCCAATGTGTCATTCAAAGCCACCATTTCCTTGTTGATGTGCTGTTCGGATGATCTATCCAGTGATGTAGGTGGGGTGTTATAGTTTCCTACTATTAATTGTGTTATCATTAATTTATTCCTTTGTTAATAGCTGCTTTATGTATTTGGGTGCTTGCAAGTTGGGTGCATAAATATTTACAACTGTTTTATCTTCTTGTTGGATTGTCCCCTTTATGATTATGTAGTGTCCTTTTTTTTTTGGTCTCTTATTATAGTCTTTGTTTTAAAGTCAGTTATGTGGAATGTGAGGATTGCTACCTCAGCTATCTTGTCACTTCCATTTGCAGGAGAAATGCTCTTCCTTCCCTTCACTTTCAATCTGCATGTGTCTTTAGGTCTGAAATGAGTCTCTTGTGGGTAGCATATAGATGGGTCTTGTTTTTCTAATGTTTATTTATTTATTTTGAGAGACAGAGTTTGAGTGTGGGAGGGAGAGAGAGGGAGAGAGAATTCCAAGCAGGCTTCATGCTCAGTGCAGAGCCTGATATGGGGCTCAATCTCATGAACTGTGAGATCATGACCTAAGTGGAAATCAGGAGTTGGACACTGGGCCGACTGAGCCACCCAGGCACACTGGTCTTTTTTTCTTTAACGTTTTATTTATTTTTGAGAGAGACAGTGTGAGCAGAGGAAGGTCAGAGAGAGAGAAGGAGACACAGAATCTGAAGACAAGTCTCCAGGCTCTGAGCCAGCTGTCAGCACAGAGCCTGATGCGGGGCTCGAACCCACAAACCATGAGATCGTGACCTGAGCTGAAGCTGGACACTCAACCGACTGAGCCACCCAGGCGCCCCTGGTGTTTTTTTTAATTTTTTAAAATTTTTTTTATTCAGCCATCCTGTCCCCGCCCCATGTCTTTTGATTAGAATGTTTATTTACTTTTAAAAAGTTATTTAAATTCAAGTTAGTTAACATACAGTGTAGCATTGCTTTCAGTATAGATAGAACCCAGTGTTCATTACTTATATAGAACACCCAGTGCTCACCCCAGCAAGTGCCCTCCTTAATGCCCATTGCCCATTTGATTGGAGTGTTTAGTTCTTTTACCTTCAAAGAAATTATTGATAGGTATGTGCTTTCTGCAATTTTTTTTTACTTGTTATAGTTGTTTTTGTAGTTCTTTTTGGTTCCTTTCTTTTTTTGCTCTCTTGTGATTTGATGGCTTTCATTAGTGATACACTTGGGTTCCTTTCTCTTTATTGTTTTGCATACTTATTACTGGATTTTGATTTGTGGTTACTCTTAGGTTTATATATAATATCCTATGCATATAACAGTCTATATTAAGTTGATGGTGCAAACCCATTCTAAAAGCACTAAATTTTACTCCCCCCTCCTCCCATTTTAGGTATATGGTGTCATCCTTTACATCTATGGATCCTATTTGATCATCATGTATGATCATTTATAGTATGTTGAATTTGATTTGCTAATATTTTGTTGAGGATGTTTGCATCTATGTTCATCATGGATACTGGTCTGTAATTTTCTTTCTTGTAGTACCTTGTTAGGTTTTACTATCAGAGCAATTCAGGCCTCATAAAATGAGTTTGAGAGTGTCCCCTCCTCTTCTCCTTTTTGGGGGGGGGAGTTTGAAAAAAATTGGTTTTAATTTTTCCTTAAGTGTGTGGTAGATTCACCAGTGAAACCATCGAGTCTTAGACTTTATTCTGTTGGGTGGTTTTTGATTCCTGATTTAATCTCCTTACTAGTAATCTGTCTGTTCTATTGCTTCATGATCCAGTCCTGGTAGGTTGTATGTTTTAGGAATGTATTCATTTTTTATAGGCTGTCAAATTTGTTAATGCAGAATTCTTCATGGCAGAATCTTATGATCCTTTGTATTTCTGTGGTATCAGCTGGAACATCTCTTTCATTTTGGATTTTATTTTTTTTTTCTTCTTTTGGTGAATCTAGCTAAAGGTCTGTCACTATACTTATCTTTTCAAAAAACCTGGATCTTAGTTTCATTGATCTTTTCTATTTTCTTTTCCTGTTCTTTATTTCATTTATTTCCACCATGCTCTTTGCATTTCTCTTCTTCTACTAACTAGCTTCATTTGTTCTTTGTCTAATTCCTTGAGATGTAAAGTTAGGCTGCTTATTTTTGACTTTTAAAAAATGTTTCTTGATGTAGGCATTTATTGCTATGAACGCCCCCCCTTAGTACTGCTTTTGATTAATACCATAAGTTTTAGTATATTTTAATTCCATTTTCAAATGCCTTTTTCTTTTAATTTCTCTTTTGATTTCTTCTTTGACCCATGTCTATTCAGTAACAAACATGTTGTTTAATCTCCACTTATTGGTGAATTTTCATTTTTGTCCTCTAATTAGTTCCTAGCTGTGGTCAGAAAAGATGTTTGATCGGATTTCAATCTTAAATTATTAAAGACTTGCAATGTGGCCTAACATATGCCCCTGCCTGGAGAATGTTCTGTGTACATGTGAGAAGAATGTGTAGTCTGTGCTTTTGGATGGCATGTTCTGTATATGTGTTTAGTCCCTCTGGGCTAACATGTCAGTTAGGGCCACCTTTTCCAGTCTTGAGGGAGTGGCCTCATTTAGAAGATGAACCTTGTCATTCACCTCTGCCCTAGCTTTGGTTGTCTCTCAAGCCACTGTGATTACCTACACAGTGTATTCTTTACTTAATGGCTCCCAATAGTTGAGGGTACACCAACCTGTCCAAAGGGGAGGGTCTCAGCACCCGAAGTCAGGCTGGTTGGAAGCTAGATACTCAGGCAGCAGCTTTTAAAGTATGTAAATATATTTGGTCCAATGGCACCAAAGTGTAACCCTCACTGACCATCACAGCCAGGCGATCTGGAGATGTCCCCTGGGTGGTGGTTGCAAAAATACAGGCTCCAGACAAGTGTTTCAGCTTTTGGGGGGAGGCTTACTGGTGAGTTGTAGCAAGGCAGATGGAGAGTGCAAACATGGTGTCCAGCAGTCTACATTCTCGGAGAGCATGTCTGTAGGTCCTTAGATGTGGGCCATACCAGAAGCCTGCCCTTCAGGTAAAGCTCCAGGACAATCAAATAGGAGTCTCTCACAAAAAGACAGGTGTGTGTTAGTCTGTTTTCTGAGCAGTGCCCTATGATGGTATCCTGCCAAGAACTGTCTCTCCAACGGTTACAGTCCCATAGGACCCAGGAACATTCGCCTCCTTGGCTGCCAGAGCCAGGAAATCAAAGGGCACCTCCTGGGTGGCAAATGCAGATGCCACTGCACCAGATGTAACTATCAGGGCACAACAGGCACGCAAAGGCTCCCCTCTGGGAAATACTGGTGCCCTGGCGCACAGCGGACGGAGAGCACGGAGGTAACGCCTGTACACGGAGGTCTCTGGAAAGGATGAGAAGCCTGCTCCTCGGGCTGTAGGTGTAACGATAAGCAAATGGGCCTTTTCACAGAAAGACTGGGCTACAGGGTCTGTTGACTTTTGCTGTGCCTTGGGTTAGTAGCCATTTAAGAACTCTTTCTCCATGTTTGTATAGTCATGCTGGATGGGGCCCATGAGCACAAGTCTGCACTGGTCACCAGAGCCAGACAATGTAGAGATGTCCCCTAGTGGCAGCCACAAAAACTGGGGCATCAGACTAGGGTAGAAGCTCTCTTACTGGAGATACCGGTGAACTGGAACAAAGCTGAGGGAAAGCACAAAATCTGTATCTGACCTAGGTTCCTGGAGATCACCTTGGTTCTGTGCTAAAGCAAGACTCAGGATGGATTTCAGAGTTGTCTGATCAAGCTTTCTCGATGGTCAGGACTGGGTACTAAAATATGAATTAGCTTCCCTGCTCACTCGGGGCTGCAGAACAGGCTGCAGGATCAGCAGGCTCTTTGAGAATCAAATGAGAGAAACATGCACACTAAGCTCCCTTGACAGATGAAATCACTGTTTTGGCTCTGCAGAGGCAGGGCAGCCGATCAGGGTCTTTGATCCAGGGCTGCTGTAACTGGAGCTGAAGGATGGGCTACTAAGCCTCCCAGGAGCTCTGGTTAGGTTTCCTGGTTAGCAGGGTTGGAGGCTGTGTTCAACAATGGGCAGGGCTATGAAGTAGCTACCCTGCCCGGCCAGAGCGGAAGGACCTGGATCCAAGGCTGACAAAGCTCTTTGTGGTCCTGACTCAAGCTGACTCTCCCCACGTTCCCTGGCCAAATGAGGCCACTGGGTTTGCTCTGCAGATGATCAGTTCTGACTACTGGCCTCTGCTTGAGCCTTGCTGGGTTATGAAACTTCCAGGTGACCTGGCCAATCTTTCTGATTGGGGAGGGCCTAGAACTACACTCAGCAGCGGACGGGGCCATGACTCAGCTCCTCATCCTGGGCAGAATTTGGGGACAGGCCACGATCCAGGGTTGGAAAAGGTCTTTGAGGTCTTGATTCAGGAAGACTTGTGCCCCACTGAGTTCTCTGGTCATACTGCACCACATCTTGGCTCTGTCGTTTAGCAACGTCACCGCGTGGGAGCACTACTTGGGTGCTGCGAGCGGGAACTTAGTCTGCCCAAACCGAAACCCTGGTGGCTGTGAGCTCCTCCTCCCTTCTCATCACAGTCTGATTCCCAGGGCTCAAGCCCTGCAGATTCCCTGTGGTCCCCATGAAGCTAGACTAGAGTGGGGACTCCCACAAAGTGAGTTACAATGCCGAGGGTGTAGATGCCCACCCTGGGCTCTCTTCTCCTAGTGTAGGAGGAATTGCAGGCTTCGGGGAGACCTCTCAGTGCAGGGCTGCACCAGCTTGGGGGAGGAGCTACGTGGTCAGTGTAGTGTAGTCTGTCTTGGTCTCCACGGTGGTGTAGGCAGAACGCTGCAGTCTCCTTCCCATATACGGAGATTTATTTTTCAGTGGTGTCTTGTCCATGGATAGTTGTTCGTTGTTCTTATGAGGAAGAGGGAGTTAGGAAGGTTACACTGTGATTTGATGATGTCACTCCTGCTCTACAGATATGAGATGTTTTAGCCTCTGCACGAGCATGTAAGACACAGGGAAGGTAGGGGGTGAGGGAGGGAGAGAATGAGATGAAGAAGTTGCAGAACAAATTACAGTGAGTGCAGTGTGAGTCCCTGGTCAGGATGAAACGAAGAGGAAGCGGCCATGGAGAAGATGCAGAGGAAAGACAGAAGACACCGAGGACAGGCTGCAGGGTGCCGGAACGGCTGGGAAAGTGGAGCCCAAAGTCTCCAGGTTCCTGATCTCAGAGGCGAGCAGTTGCAGACCTCCTTCCCCCTTAACGACTTTACTCAGGCATACTGTACACACAGAGCTCACCCACTTCACGCGTACAAGCTGATGACGGCCAGTCAATGTGCTTGGTTGTGCAACCATCACCGTAAACCGTATGAAGACGTTTGCATCACCCCAACAAGACCCTTCCCGCGGTCCCATTTACTGTGAATCCTCATTCCCACTCCCACCCAAGGCAACCAATTCCTGGAGATTTGCCTTTTCTGAAATTTTTTCCTTTTTTCATAGAAACGGAGTCAGACTGGTCTCTCGCGTCCTTTTTTCACTCAGCAGGGTGTCCTGAGGTTCCCCCGCGATGTGGCACATCTGTAGCTGGTGCCCCTGTGCTGCGGGTGGTATCCCACTGTATGGATTCACCGCCCTTGGCCATCCTTTCACCCATTCACGCACAATTTGGCTGTTGGCACAGAACATTCCTAACGCCCTCTAGCGTTTCTGTAGTGTCATGTCCGGTGAAGAACCGGCTGCCGGGTCTCTCTCACTGAGGGCAGGTCAGAGAGGAGACCTCGCCTGGAGGCTGGAAAGGCAGGAGCCAGCAAAGCCCTCCCTGCCTCAGCCGTCCCTGCACGCGGACATTTTGGGCTTCGGGGACACCCTACAAGGAGGGTGCGTGCTAACATCGAGGGTTCACAGATGATGCAAATAAGGCCTAAAGAGATGGAGGGGCTCCGTCTGAGCAAGGAAGTTGAGGGGCTCCAGTTCCCGGCTCAGATCTCTGGATGCGGGGGCATTTGCGGTCGCACTCTTCTCACCTGATGGGCTGCTGTGCTGTAAGGAGGAAGAAGCCAGGGTGAACCTAAAAATCAGACACCAAGCTCGCTCTCTGGCTGCAAGGGGGACCCCGGGAGGAAGACACCGGATGGCTCCTGGTCTCTCCATCCCACTCCAGGACCCATGTGTAAGCAGGGAGAAAGCCGGTCGGCTGCAGGGGTGAGTGGGGAGATGACCGAGCCTGCTGCTCCCTCAACAGCCCAGGCTTAGAGCCTCCCCCGCTCCCTCACCGAGTTCTGCTCCTCACCTAACATCTCAGCGTGACGTGTTTCTTCCAAAGTACACGTATCGCAGTAACGGACGCTGCGGGTTGGGCTCTGTCCTCCGCTCCACACGCTGGATGTCGTGCTGCAAGGGGATTGCGCTCTAGTCCTTATCGGCATCAACCCTTCCTGGACTTCAACCCCCACAAGACCTGAGCGCTCGCACCCGGTGGCTTCCTTTGTTCCTCACAAGAGGTCACAGGAAGTGTTGTGTTTAGCCTTCAGCATTCCATGTGGCAAGTGTATCTCTGCATCTCTTCAGGGGGACACTGTGACACCTTGTTCTGGTAGCTCCATCCCCTTGGGCAAGACTGTGTCAGGCTCATGGGTCCGTGTGACGTCAGGATAGAAGGTAAAATCCCAGCCCTTTACCTTGTGAGGCTTCACCTCAGGTGATGAAGACGAGAGTTCTTGGCAAAGGAGTCAGGCCGTAAAGAGACCTGAGACTAGAATCTTTGTGGGGCAAGGAGAGCAAACCCAGACTGATACATTCACGTGACCTCAGCTGTGAGGCCCAACACACCTCCTGAACATGCCTGGTTCCCCTGGAAACTGTGAGACTCCCGATTCAATGCAGTCGCTGGACGCGGCGAGGTCTCTGTGCAGATGGGCAGACTCTTGCACACAAGTCGTGTCCACCGTTGCTTACATGTCCTGTGCCTCCACAGCCTGGCGCTTTGCACTGAGGCTGGAGCACTCTTCCGTACAAATTACGTATGAATTTCAGCGTACAAGGCAAGGAGTCCAGCCGATTTAGCCCGAACTCCAGCACCGCCGGTGCAACTGTCTTCTTGAAACTTACAGCCCAGACTGGCTCGGATGGAGTGAAAGCCTGAGCCCTGTGCTCCAGAAAACGGCCACTGCAACATATTGTGCTCACACCTCCCCCAGCTCACAATAAGCAGCTCTAATCCAGAGACATCTCTTCTCCAAAATTATGGGATTCTGTTCCAGATTTAGAAGAAATATATCTGCGAAGATGCTGGATATCTCCTCACCTCCCCTACCAGTAATAATTTGTCTTAAATGTTTATTTTATTTCTGAGAGAGAGAGACATAGCATGAGCAGGGGAGGGGCAGAGAGAGAGCGAGACACAGAATCTGAAGCAGGCTCTAGGCTCTGAGCTGTCAGCCCAGACCCCGATGCGGGGCTTGAACTTGCAAACCATGAGATCATGACCTGAGCCAAAGTCAGATGCTCAGCTGAGCCACCCAGGCGCCCCCCCCCACCCCCCACCAGTACTAATGGGAAGGCTGCCAGATCTCCAGACCTTCAGCATCACAGAGAAGGCCCCACTTTCACCTGTGCTGTGGCCTTGCTGACTTGTGACGTCTAGTATCAGTCTGATTCTCATTCTCAATAACGCAGGTCATGGCTTCCGTGCTCAGCTTCATCCATAGCCCGAGGGCTCTGCCCTGTAACTGTCACAGTGCAGGGAGTGCTTGTCAGGTAAGTGAACCAGGGCCAGGAATCTGTGTTGGCCAGACCCAGCCTGAAGTGGTTATAAAAGTTGTGATTCTTTTATAAAAATGTTTATTTATTTACCTTGAAAGAATGAGCAAGGGAGGAGCAGAGAGAGAGAGAGGGAGAGAGGAAGAGAGTACCAAGTAGGCTCTGTACCGCCAGCACAGCCTGTTTGTTGGGCTCAAGCCCACCAGCCCTGAGATCATGACCTGTGCCGAAACCAAGAGTTGGATGCTCAACCGACTGAGCCACCCAGGTGCCCCCAAACTGTGTGATTCTGAGAGGAGACAACCTCAGATTTATACTGATAGATTGAAGATTCTAATTTCCTGCCAATTCAAGCAAAGAGTTCTGCTGTCCTGGCCAGTGGGGGGGATGGCCAAAGGGTCAAGAAGACTTGTATGAGATGGCAGGGCAGGAAAGACAAAAATCTCATTCTTTGGACAAGTTGCTCATTATGCATAGGGCCCACAGTGACAAGAGGACAAAGAAGAAAAGGAACGGAGAAATGGCACAGAAACAATTTGGGGAGTGACATACAGGTAAGGCCCAAAGGGACCAGCCGGAGGAGAGGGAAGCTCAGCACAGGCCTGTCAGGCTGGATGCTATCTAGTAAAAAGTGCCAACAGAAGTTAGAAAGTCTTAGGTCTCAGTGTCCTCCACAGGCTACATTTGTCCGCCCCACACAATTCGGCCTCAGATACCAGGCTGCCCAGGACAGATCCAGAGGAAAGAGGGTGTGGCTAACCCAGCACCCCTGCACTGTCAAGATGTGTGTGTGTCCAACGATTTGTCTGGCGTGGTAACTGGCTCGTTCCCAGATAATCTCATTTACCACATTCTGACTTGTAATCATAAAGTCAGGAGTTGGTCTCCCCAGTAGTCATGCCTAGAGATGAATCCTACCTTACTCTTTTCTCTACTGGGCTGAATAAAGTGGGGAAGATGTTTACTGTGAGGTCCCTCTTAGCCAGACTCACCAGGCCAAACCATCCATGTGAAAAGCAGAGAATAATTAAATATGCCCCTTCCCAGCTACTGAGATGATCAATGTTTACTTCATGCCCATTGTTCACTGAATGGGTCAGATCCTGATTGCTCTGGGAATCTAATACTGAATTAAATTGGAACAATTACATCCTTTATTTTTAAGAGAATGAACTCCTCACCAAAGCTTTACATTTCTGTCCTTGGTTGCCCTGAACAATCCCATCCCCGTGGTTTTACATTTCTCTGAGAGGGGACTTACTGGGGCAGGTCAGGAGGACAATCCACTGGGGACTGAGGCCTCATCCTGAGAAAGAACCAAATGGATATAAAGAGGACTGTCCATGGTGAGTCTAGCCAACGTCATGGCCAGCCTGGCAGGGCAGAGGGGGGATGGGGCCGGGGCACTGGGGGGTGGCTGAGTCCCTGGCTGGGTTCTAAGCATGAACTGGAAATGCCAGGAGCCAGCTCCTACCCATCTCCTCTCCTCCACGAATCTGACAAACACTGGCCATGGTATGGGGCGCTGGCCTTTTTCCATCCAGGCCCTACACACAGGGTGAAAACCCAAGACATGGCCATAGATACCAAGGGATTGGTAGCTGACAATGCCACCAAAAGGAGGAGGGGAGGCCCATTGTAGTGGGACACTAGAGTAAAAACTGGAGCCATCTCAAAGGAGGAAGATGCTCGCCTAATAATAGTGGAAAGATGTTAACATTTATTCAGTGTTTGTCTTGTTGATTATGTTCAGTCTCCCTGAGAAAGAAGGTCCAGAAAGGCAGAGCTTTTTCTTTTTTAATAAACTTTATTTTTAGAGCAATTTTAGGTTCATAGCAAGATTGAGAGAAAGGTACAGAGTTATCCCACACACCTCTGTCTCCACACATGATTAACTTCCACCAGTATCTACATTCTCCACTGAAGTATGCACTTGTGTCAATTTATGAATCTATATTGATACACCATAATCAGCCAAAGTCCATAGTTTATGTCTGGGCTCAATCTTGGTGTTTTACAATCTGCAGGTTTGGACAAATGTACAATGACATACATCTATTACAGTATTATACAGAGAAGATTCAGTGCTACACCCAAATGTCCTTCCATTCACCGTAACCCTGGGCAACCACTGATCTTTTTACAGTCATCATATATATTAATAACTATGTAGCTAGAATCACAGAATGTCATATACTTGGAACCATACAAATTTGTATCTTCTTTAGATTGGCTTCTTTCACTTAGTATTATGCATTTAAGATTCTTCCATGCATTTTAATGGCTTGATAGCTCATTTCTTTTCAGCATTTCCTGGGTGTATCCCAATTTATTTATCTCTTTACCCATTTCCTGGGTGTATCCCAATTTATTTATCTCTTTACCTACGTAAGGACATCTTGGTTGCTTCCAAATGTTGGCAACTATGAATAAAACTCCTATAAGTGTCTGTTTAACAGGTTTTTGTGTGGAGGAGATACTTTCAACTCTAGGTAAATAGCAAGGAGCACAATTTATCAGATGGTAAGAGCATGTTCAGTTTTCTAATAAAACAGCACACTGTCTTCCAAAGTAGTTGTAGCATTTCTCATTCCCACCAGCAGCGAATGAGAATTACCGTTACTCCACATCCTCCCCGGCATTTGGCCTTGTCAGTGTTTGGGATTGTGACCGTTCTAACAGGTGTGCAGTGGTATCTCACTGTTGCCTTACATTTCGCTGACAACATGTGATGCAAGGCAGCTTTCCACGTGCTTATATACCATTGTATTATCTTTCTGCTGAGGTGTCGGTTAAGACTTTTTCCATTTTGAAGTTTATTTATTTTGAGAAGGCATGAGCAGGGCGGGGAGTGGGGGCTGGGGTGTCAAGCAGAATCTGTGCTGTCAGCATGCAGTCTAACCCAGGTCTCCATCTCACAGTGAGATCATGACCTGAGCTGAAATCGAGTCAGACGTTTAACTCACTGAGACACCCAGGTGCCCCAAGACTTTTTGCCATTTTAAATTGAGTTTTCTTACTGAATTTTAAGCATTCTTTATGTATTTTACATAACAGTCTTTAACAGATCAGTGTTTTGCAAGTGCTTTCTCCCAGTCTGTGGCTTGTCTCCTTGTTCTCTTCGCATTGTTTTAGCAGCAGCAGAAGTTTTAATGAAGTCCAGCAAATTAGTTCTTTCTTTTGTGAACTGTGCCTTTGTTGTCTTATTTAAAAGGTCACTGCCAAACCCAATGTCATAGATGTTTTCTATTTTTTAGAAGGTTTATAGATTTGTACTTTATTTTATTTATTAAATTTTTAAATGTTTTATTTATTTTTGAGAGAGAGAGACAGAGAGAGAGAGAGAGAGAGAGAGAGAGAGAGAGAGAGAGAGAGAGAGTGAGCCTGGGAGGGTCAGATGGGAGGGTCAGAGAAAGAGGGAGACACAGAATCCGAAGACAGGCTCTAGGCTCTGAGCTAGCTGTCAGCACAGAGCCCGACGCGGGGCTCGAACCACAAACTGTGAGATCATGACCTGAGCCGAAGTTGGATACTTAGCCGACTGAGCCACCCGGGCGCCCCTATAGATTTGTATTCTGTATTTAGGTTTGTGATCTATTTTGAGTTACTGTGTGTGGAAGGTGTAAAGACTAGACTAACCTCTTGCATGTAGGCGCTCAGTTGTTCTAGCACTGGTGGGAAAACACCTTCTCCACTGTGCTGCCTTTGCTCCGATGCCAGGTATCACTTGACTGCATTTCTGTGGATCTTTATACTGTTGTGGGTACTCTATACTGTTCCACTGATCTGTCTATTCTTTCTCCAATACAACACTGATTATTGTATCTTTATATATAGCTCTTTAAGTTAGGTACTATCAGTTGTCTTTGTTCTTCTGTCTCAATATTGTGTGGGCTATTCAGGGTCTTTTGCTTCTCCAAGTACACTTTAGAATCAGTTAGTTGATATCCACAAAAATGATTCTGGAAGTTTTATTAGACTTGCATTAAATCTATAGATCAAGTTGGGGAACAGTGAAATCTTGATCATATTGGGTGTTCCTTTTCATGAACATGAAGTTATTTTATTTAGTTGTTTTTTAATATCTTTAACCAGGGTTTTGTAGTTTTCTTCATATAGTTTTGTACATATCTTGTTATATTTATACCTAAGCATTTTATTTTTGTAAATGGTATGGTGTTTAATTTAAAATTTCAGTAGTTCATTAAAGGTTTAGAAGAAACGGACTGACTTTTGTATATTAATCTTGTATCCTACAACCTTGCTATAATTAGTCATTTTATTATTTTTTAATCTTTATTTTTGTGAGAGAGAGAGAGAGAGAGGCAGACTCTGAAGCAGGCTCCAGGCTCTGAGCTCTCAGCACAGAGCCTGATGCAGGGCACAAATTCACAAACCGTGAGATCATGAACTGAGCCAAAGCCAGATGCTCAACCGACTGAGCCACCCAGGTGCTCCACAGTCCAGTTTAATTTTAGATTTTCTACATATACAATCATACCATGTTTGAAAAAAAGATCATCTTATTTCTTCTTTCCTTATATGCATACACTTTCTTTCTTTTCTTAATCTATTAGTTAGTACTTCCAGTACAGTGTTGAAAAGCAATGGTGAAAGGGAACATACTTGCACTATTCCTAATCTTAGTAGGAAAAATCTGAGTTTCTTACAACTAAGATTGTTAGCTGTTGGGTTTTGCAGATACTCTTGTATCAAGTTCAGTAAGTTCCCCTCTAAGTTTACTGAGAGTTTCTATATTTTGTCAAATGCTTTTCTGCATATGTTGATACAGTCATGTGATTCTTATTTAGCCTGTTAATGTGATGGGGTACATTAACTGATTTCCAAATGTTGGTGGTGGTATACTATTTTTTTTAATATGTGGTTGCTCAATCTGTCTTGCTAGTATTTTAAGATTTTTCCTCTAAGTTTGTGAGAGATTTTATCTGTAGTTTTCTTTTCTTGTAATGTCTTTGTTTTTGGTATTAGATGTATGCTGGCAGGGCACCTGGGTGGCTCAGCCAATTAAGCATCCAACTCTGGACTTCGGTTCAGGTCATGATCTCATGGTTTGTGAGTTCAAGCCCCACATTGGGCTCTGCACAGACAGCATAAAGCCTGCTTGGGATCTGCTCTCTCTCTCTCTCTCTTTGCCCCCCCCCCCCCCCCCCCCCGCTTGCTCTGTCTCTAAAAATAAATAAAATAAACTTTAAAAAAGTATGCTGGCCCTATAAAATGAGTCGGAAAATATTCCCTCTGCTTTAATCTTCTAAAAGGGATTGTACAGAATTAGAATTTCTTCTTAAACTGTGTGATAAAATTCACTAGTGAAGTCATTGGGGCCTGGTGCTTTTTGTTTTTGAAAGATTATTAATTGACTCAATTTCTGTAGTAGCTACAGGTCTATTTACATCATCCATTCCTTCTTGTGTGAGTTTTCACAGACTATGTCTTTTAAGGAGTTGGTCTATTTAATTCAGGCTATCAAGTCTGTGGACATAGTATTCCTGGATTATCCTTGCGAGGTACATGGGGTCTGAAGTGATATGCCTTCTTTAATTTCGAAGTAATTACCAAAGTATTAGTAACTTGTGTGTTCTCTTTTTTTCTTGGGTAGCCTGGCTAAAGGTTTATCAATTTTATTGATCTTTTCAAAAACAAGCTTTTTAGTGTCATTTATTTTCTTTTCTGATTCCCTGTTTTCAATTTTATTATTTATTTCCTTCTGCTTACTTTGAATTTAATGTTCTCTTTGTAGTTTCTTAAGGTAAAAGTTTAAATTGACTGATATCTTTCTCACTATATGCATTCACTGCTATAAATTTTCCTCTAAACACTTTCACTGCATCCTTTTGACTAGTTGTGTTTTTCATTTTCATTTAGTTGAAAATAATTCTAAAATCTTCCTCAAGATTTCTTTTTTTGTCTCATGTCTCATCAGAAGTATACTTTAAATCTTCAAGTGCTTTGGGAATATCCAACCATTTTTCTCATTATTGATTTCAAGTTTAGTCCATGTGGCTTGAGAGCAGATACTGCACAATTAAATATTCTTTTATGTCTTATGGTGTGTTTGTGGTTGGGTATGGACTATTAAATAGTTCCGTGTGAATTTGAGACAAATGTGTAATGTGATACTGTTGGATGAATTAGTCTATTGATAGTGCTGTTGATTTTAACCAAATCTTCAGTGCTTTTCTGTGCATTTCTGAGGCAAGTGCTGAAGTTCCCAACTCTAATAGTAAGTGGGTTGATCTTTTTCTTCTGGCAGTTCTATCAGTTTTCCCTTCACATATTCTGACGTTCTATATTTAGATTCACACACATTTTAAAACTGTTACATCCTCTTGAAAAACTGACCCTTTATATTAATACAATGGCTCTCTTTATCCCTGACAAATTTCCTTGTCCAAGAAGTTTGTCTTGCATGATGCTCTACATGGAAACCCCAAAAGACTCTACCAAGAAAGTGCTAGAGCTGATCCATGAATTTAGCAATTCAGGATATAAAATCAATGTACAGAAATCAGTTGCATTTCTCTATAACAATAGTGAAGCAAAAGAAAGAGGTATCAAGGAATTGATCCCATTTACAACTGCACCAAAGCCCATAAAATACCTAGGAATAAACCTAACCATAGAGGTAAAAGAGCTGTATGTTGAAGATTATAGAAAGCTTATGAAAGAAATTAACGAAGACACAAAGAAATGGAAAACCATTCCATGCTCATGGATTAGAAGAACAAACATTGTTAAAATTTTGATACTATCCAAAGCCATCTACCTATTCAGTGCAATCCCTATCAAAACAACACCAGTATTCTTCACAGAGCTAGAACAAAGACTCCTAAAATTTGTATGGAATAAAGAAACTGAATAGCCAAAGTAATGTTGAAAAAGAAAACCAAAGATGGAGGTTTCACAATCCTGGACTTTGTCCTATATCACAAAGCTGTAATCATTAAGACAGAATGGTATTGGCACAAAAAACAGACATAGAGATCAATGTAATAGAATAGAGAACCCAGAAATGGACCCACAAATATATGGCCAACCAACTTCAACAAAGAGGAAAGAGTATCCAACAGAAGAAAGACAGCCTCTTTAGCAAATGGTGCTGGGAAAACTGGACAGCAATTTGCAGAAGAATGAAAATGGACCACTTTCTTACACCATACACAAAGTAAATTCAAAATGGATGAAAGACTTAAATGTGAGACAGGAACCCATCAACATACTATACAGAAAACAGGCAACAACCTCTATGACCTAGGCTCCAGCAACTTCTTACTTGGCATGTCTCTGAAGGCAAGGGAAATAAAAACAAAAATGAACTATTGGGATCTTATCAAGATAAAAAGCTTCTGCACAGTGAAGGAAACAATCAGCAAAACTAAAAGGCAACTAATAGAGTGGGAGAAGACATTTGCAAATGATGTATCAGATAAAGGGTTAGTATCCCAAATCTATAAAAAATTTACCAAACTCAACACCCAAACAACCAATAATCCAGTAAAGAAATGGGTAGAAGGCATGAATGGACACTTTCCTAAAGAAGACATTCAGATGGCAAATGGTCACGTGAAAGGATACTTAACATCACTCATCATCAGGGAAATACAAATCCAAACCACAATGTGATACCAGCTTGCACCTGTCGGAATGGCTAAAATTAACAACTCAGGAAACAACAGATACTGGGGGAAGATGTGGAGAAAGGAGGAACCCTTTTGCACTGTTGGTGAGAATGCAAACTGAGTGCAGCCACTCTGGAAAACACTATGGAGGTTTCTCAAAAAATTAAAAATAGAACTACCCTATGACCCAGGAATTGCATTACTGGGAATTTATCCAAAGGATACAAAAATGGTGATTCAAGGGACACATGTACCCCAATGTTTACTGCAGTGCTATCAACAGCCAAATTATGGAAAAGAGTCCAAGTGTCCATCAATTGATGAATGGATTAAGAAGATGTGGTATACGTATACAATGGATTACTACTCAGCGATGAAGAATGAAATATCGCCATTTGCAACAACATGGATGGACCTGGAAGGCATTATGCTAAGTGAAATCAGTCAGAGAGACAGATATCATGTTTTCATTCATATGTGGAATTTGAGAAGCTCAACATATGAACATAGGGGAAAGGAAAGAAAAATAAGATAAAAACAGGGAGGCAAGCTGCAGGAGACTCTTACATACAGAGAAAAAACTGAGGGGTGGGTTGGGTTTAAATGGGTGGTGGGCATTAAGGAGGGCAGTTGTTGGGATGGGCATGGGGTGTCACATGTAAGAGATGAATCACTGGGTTCTACTCCTGAAGCCAAGACTACACTGTATGTTAAGTAACTTGAAAAACATTTGTCCTTCTGAAACTAACATGGCCACTCCTGTTTTCTTTGGCTGTTAGCATACTTCTCTCCATCACTTACTTTTAATCTACATGTGTCTTTATTTAAAATAGGCTTCTTCCAGACAGCATGTAGTTGGGTCATGTTTTTTGTACCCACTCTGACAGTGCTTTTTGATTAGTGCATTTAGGCCACTGATGTTCACCATCAGTATTGATATAGCTGAATTAATATTTGTATTTGTTACAGTTTTGTTTGTTGTCTTTGTTCCTATTTTTGTATTCTACTCTTTTCTGCCTCTCATGGTTTCAACTGTTTTACATCATTCCATTTTCTCTCCCTGGCATAACATTTTTTACTTATTTTTACATTTCTTAGTACAATTTTGTAACATAACATTTAAAACTAATCAGAGTCTACTTTTCAATAACACTAAGCTGTTTCATGAGGACTACAAACCCATTATAATAATCTTAACTTCCATATAAAGTGTATCTGTGTATATTTTTGTCTGAGAAAGTATTTCTCCTTCACTTTCAAAGGATATTTTCATAGGGTGTGTAATTCTAGGTTGGTGAGGGCTTTTTTTTTTTTTAATCTTTTTGTTTGTTTGTTCTATCAACACTATTTCACTCCCCTCTCTTTTTGCTGGCGTGGTTTCTGAGAAGTCAGAGGTAGTTTTTATCTTTGTCTCACTATAGGTAAAGTGGTTTTAAAAAGTTCTTTCAGGACGTTTTCTTTGGTTTGAAAATGATATGCCTTAAGTGTAGTTTTAGCATTTATCTTGGTTGTTCTCCGAGTTCCCTGGATCAGTGGTGTGGCAGGAACACAGAGCAATTGTCAGCTATTTTTTATTTCAAAAATGGCTTCAGTTAATTTTCTTCTCCTTCTGATATTTCTGTTAAGTGTATGTTACCCCTTTCATAATTGCCCCACATTCTTAGATATTCTGTCAGTCTTTTTTTTTTTCTCTTTGCTTTTTGGTTTTGGAGGTTTTCATGAATAAATCCTCAAGTTCAGAGATTTTTTTCCTCAATCATGTCCAGTTACTAGAAGGCCCAGTAAGGGCAGTCTTCATTCTGTTACAGTGTTTTCAGTATCTAGCATTTCTGTTTGGCTCTTTCTTAAAAATTTATTATATTGCCCATTTGTTCTTTCATGCCGTCTACTTTATCCATGAGCACCCTTAGCATATTTATCATTATTTTATATTCCTGGTCTGACAATTCTAACAACCCAGCCATATAGGATTCTTGTTCTGTCTTCAAATTTTTAAAAAAAATATGCCTTGTACATTTTCCTGGGAGGCTGGAAGTGATGAGCTGCATAAAATAAACTGCTGTCCATGGGCCTGTAGTAATTTGGGGACAAGGCATGTGTTGCCCTGGAGGGAGGAAGTGTTCTGTAGTTCCATGGCTCGGTCTCAAAGTCATTTTGTGAGCCTGTGCCTCTGGACTGGGAACTGTGTATGTGCTTCTGCTCCCCCTCTACTAATGGGACAGGATGGCTAGAATGAGCTGTTAACTGGGTATTTCTTTTCACCAAGTGGAAGGCTAGAGGGGACTGGAAGTGGGTGTTTTCTTTTCTTCTCAAAGGCGGCTAGAATCCGTTGACTTGGGTATTTCCTTCCCCGATGTCAGACTCTGAAAAAGCTCCAGAAGGTTTTAAATTTGGTTAAGTACTTTCTCCTTAGGACAGACCTTTTAAAGAATGGAATGCTGTGGTCTATTTCAATATGATTCCTTTTGTCCTTCCTTCCCCTGCCAGAAGGAGGGGATTTTTCTCCAATGTTCACTATGAGCACCTTATAGACGTGGGCAGTGCTATTTCCACCCCAACTACCTCCCTCTGGAGCTTCTAACTCCGACTCGTGCACATCTGGTCTTCCAGCAGTTAGTGACTTATAATATGGGTCTCCCTGCCCGAGCACCAGTTCCCGTGCAGGGTGATGCTCTGGTAAGCTGGGAACAGCACGGGTTTTTATTCACTGCTGTATACACAGCGCCTGGAGTAGTCCCAGTGCAGAGCAGGTGCTCAACAAGCATTCTGGAATCAATGCATGCGTGAATGAATGCACAAAGTTGCTGTCAGTTACTCAGAGGGTGATCAGGCAGGTTTACAAACCAGCATAAATGACCAACAAAGAGTAGAAAGTACCCCGGCCACTGCCCTGTTGTTGTTGTTGGCTCATAAATCAGTGTCTGCCCAGGCCTGGGTGTCCCTGCCTCTCACATGACTCTTCCTCAGATGATGCTTGTTCCCTGTGGGCACATATGTGCCCCATCCTGATGTGACCCTAGCTGCCTGGATCATTACACAATTCTTTTGCTTCCATGTAACTTTCACTTAACTCATTCTCGCTCAGATTAAGAAGTGAGTTTATTACACAGATGTATGTGGTACCTCAGGCTGAAGAAGATGTTATCTGAATCTCTAATGACCAGATCGGGTATGTTTAAAATGGGGCAGTTGTTAGTCCATTAAATACCTATTAAGGAAATAATTACAAATGTAATACATGCTACCAGATTCTCTAGGGCACGTTTAGGAAAAGCTACAAATAAATGAATATATAAAAAATCAAATTTCAGGCCAATTACAATTAAGAAGCACACACGAGAAAACAAAATCACTGCCCAGGGACTCGGTAAATTTTCTGCACACAGACACCATCAGCTCCAGGTGTGCAGGGAGTCAGCTGGTGGAGGCCACGGCTGGGGCACAGGACACCCGCACGGCATCCAGGGGGAGCAGAGATCAGAGAGAAGGGAGGGAAGTCTGGGATGGATAAAGAAACTGCCAGTTACTCTTGTTCCCTGGCCCTGAGAACTGTGGGAGCAACGAATGTTTCCGGTGACGTTAAAGTAAGGAAGGCTGGGAACCGGAGGTGAGCAGGACAGCGTGGCCAGACCTCCCAGCCCGCTGTATTTAACGACTGCCCCCCTCTCCTCTGCCAGAGTCAGCACTCCGCTTCTTGTCCTGTGGGTTGTTGTAGTTGGCCCCTCGTCTGAGGCCCTGCTGATCTGCCATTCTCACCCCATCATGCACAGTAAACACAAGAGGATGGGCCCCAAATGGAGTTGCTTATGCTAAGCCCCATGTCACCAAAATGAGACATCTTAATTACAGGCGTGGGTCTCCCTGAAACGGAATCTTAGAGCAGCCATTCAGTATCACCTGGTCAGAACTAGTCAGGTAATCTGCCCAACAGACCCGTCTTCCCTGAAAGGGAGGAACCTACCTTTTTGCCCTTATATAACTTCCTTAATGCTGCCCCCTTCTGGCTAGAAAAGCCCTTCCTTTTGCATAATTCCTCAGAACGTCTCCCTGCTAGATAGATGCTGCCTAATTTGAACAGCTCTGCCCTCAAATAAATTCTTAAAATCTTTAATATGCCTCAGTTTATCTTTTAAAAGTTCTGGAGTCTGAAGACAGAACTGGAGACCCCTGGCGGCCCCAAGGGGCAGTAAGCAAGCAGGTGCGCTTCCCCGTGAGCCCCTGTGCTCACTGCTTCCCCTGCTGTCTCTGGAGGTGGACTGTCGCGGATCCCAGCTCTGCGGCTTATGAGCTTTCAGATTTTATTTGAGCCCCTTTAGTTTCCTGGGCTGTGTAATCTTTTTTTAAGTTTATGTATTTTGAGAGAAAGGGAGAGTGTGACCAGGGGAAGGACAGACTGAGAAAGAGTCCCGATGAGGGGCTCAATCCCATGAACCATGACATCATGATCTGAGCTGGAGGCAGACACTCAACTGACTAAGCCACCGGGTGCCCGTTTTCTTAAATTTCAAATTCTAATTGTCCTTTGAATTTGGTAGACAGAAAAGTGATGTTTGGATACTGAATTTATATGCCACAACTCTGCCAAATTTGTGTATTAATTCAGAGAGGGTTTTTTTGGAGCTTCTTTAGCGTTTTCTAAATACACAATGATGCTATATATAAAAAAGATACTTTATTTCACACTGACCCAGATACTAATCAAACTGGTGAATGTCAAAGCACAGAGTGAATCTTGAATGAAAATGAAAAGTTACCCATCAAATGCAGGGATCCAGAGTAAAATTATCAAGCGACTTCTTGGCAGAAACGTCACAGTGCCGAGAGAAATCTGTAGTTGTGAACACATTAAAAAAAAATCTCAGATGAAGAACCTCAACTTTAATAAGAAAAACAAAAACAAGCAAAAATTCCAAATCTAGAAAGAAGAAAACAATAATGATTAGGGTCAGGATATAAACAAAACAGAGATTTCAGAAAAATAATAGGAAAAAAACAACAAAACCAAAAGTTTGCTCTTCACGGTGACCCAGAAAATTGACAATCTTTCTTTAGTTAGAATAAATAAGAAAAAAAGAGAAAATATTCAAATAACTAAAATCAGAAATAAGAGGAAAACTACTGCCAACTTTACAAAAACAAAAAGGATTATAAGCAAGCACAATCATATGCCAACAAACTGGATAACCTAGTTAACCAGCACATTCTTAGAAACGACCTACCAATACTAAAACACAGAGAAACAGAAAATCTTACTTGATCTAATACCAGTAAGTGCATGAAATCAGTAATCCAAAAAAAGAAAATGCCAGGAGATGAATTCATTAGTAAATTCTAGAAATTCTAGCATTTGAAGAAGACACCAATTCTTCTCAATCTTTTCCTTTTAATAAAGTGAAGAGGGAATGATTTTTAAGTTCTTCTCTGAGGCCTGCATTACTGTGATACAAAACATAGGAAAAGACAGTACAAGACAAACTATATACCATATCACTTAGGAAAACTGACGTTAAAACTGCTCAACAAAATACTAGCCAACAGATTCTAAAGGCATATTAATTAAAAGGATCATACACTGTGACCAAGTGAAATTGATTCCCATATATGAGGATACTTCAATACATGAAAATTAATCAATGTAATACACCACATTAACATAATAAAATGAAAGAAGCAACCATCTAACTTGATGCAGAAAAAGCACCTGACAAAATTCAATACTCCTTCAAGAAAAAATAAAATCTAGGGAAGAATCTCAAAATAATAAAAACGCATCTATGAAAAATCCACAGCTAACATTGTACTAGACATGGAATGACTGAAACTTTTCCCACTAAGGTCAGGAATAAAACAAAGGTGGCTGCTCATGCAACATTTATTCAACACAGTATTGGAAGTCCTAACCAGAGCAGTTAGGCAAGAAAAAGAAATAAAAACCAGCCAATTTTGAAAGGAAGAAGCAAAATTATCATTGTTCAGATGGCATCACCTTAAATAGAAAACCCTTAAGAGTCTACACACACACACACAATGTTAGAATAAACAAATTCAGACAACTTGCAGGATATAAAAATTAAAAACAAAAAAATCTGTCATTTTAAACATGAACAATGGAAAATCAGAAAATAAAAAGAATAATTTACAATAGAATTTAAAAGAATAAAGCACTAAGAAATAAATTTATCTAGAGAGGTCAAAGACTTGTACACTGAAAATTATAAAAACATTGCTAAAAGAAATTAAAGAAGATACAAATACAAATACAAATGTTCCAGGAAAGACTGAAAATTGTTAAGATATCAATACTACCCAAAGCAGATCTATAGATTTAACACAGTCCCTATCAAAATCCCAAAGGCAATTTTTAAAAGAGAAATAGGAAATCCTATTATAAAGTGTGTATGGATGATATGGTCAATGAATCTTCGACAAAGCAGGAAAGAATATCCAATTGAAAAAGAGCAGTCTATTGACAAACGGTGTTGGGAAAACTGGACAGCAACCAGCAGAAGAATGACACTGAGCCACTCTCTTACACATGTACAAAAATAAGTTCAAAACGAATCAAAGACCTAAATGTGACGAGAAGAGAGGTAGCCACCTCTTTGGCCTTGGCCAGAGCAACTTCTTACTAGACAAATCGCCAGAGGCAATGGAAACACAAGCAAAAATGATCTACTAGGACTTTATCTAGATAAAAACCTTCTGCACAGAGAAGGAAACAACAAAACTAAAAGGCAACCTAGGGAGTGGGAGAAGATATTTGCAAATGACATTCTGATAAAGGGCTAGCATCCATAATCTATAAAGAACTTATCAAACTCAACACCCAAAAAACAAACAGCCTGGTTAAGAAACGGCAGAAGACATGAACATTTATCCAAAGAAAACATCCAGATGGCTAACAAACACTTCATACTAGTCAGAACGGTTAACATTAACAATACAAGAAACAACAGGTATTGGTGAGGATGTGGAGAGGTTGAGAATCTTACACTGTTTGTGGGAATGCAAACTGGGGCAGCTGCCCTGGAGAAGTGTATGGAGGTTCCTTAAGAAACTAAAATAGAACTACTCTATGATATGATCCAGAATTGCACCATTAGGTATTTACCCAAAGGATACAAAAATACAGATTTGAAGTTGCACATGCATCCTGGTGTTTCTAGCAGCATTATCAACAATAGCCAAACTATGGAGAAAGCCCACATGTCCATCCACTGATAAATGGATAAAGAAGTTGTGGTATATATGGAATATTAGCCATAAAGAATGAAATCGCCATCTGCAACAATGTGGATGGAACTAGAGTGTATTATGCTAAGTGAAATAAGTCAATCAGAGAAAGACAAATACCATATGATTTCCTTATATGTAGAATTTAGGAAACAAAACAGATGAACATATAGGAAGGGGGAAAAAGAGCAGAGAGGGAAACAAAACACCAGACAGTCTTAACGATAAAGACCAAACAGGGTTGATGGAGGGAGGTGAGTGGGGGATGGGCTGGATGGGTGGTGAGAACTAAGGAGGACACTTGTTGGGATGAGCACTGGGTGTTGTAGGTAAGTGATGAATCACTGAATTCTACTCCTGAAACCAATATTGCACTGTATGTTAACTAAAATTAAAATAAATTAGGGGCACCTGGGTGGCTCAGTTGGTGACGCATCTGACTTCATCTCAGGTCAGGATCTCACAGTTAA
>PISW01008008.1:0-80230 GCA_004023785.1 Mungos mungo
GTGCTGAGGCATAGGAGCACATGTACCCCAATGTTCATAGCGGCACTTTCTACAATAGCCAAATCATGGAAAGAACCTAAATGTCCATCAACTGATGAATGGATCAAGAAGATGTGGTATATATATACAATGGAGTACTATATGGCAATGAGAAAGAATGATATATGGCCATTTGTAGGAAAGTGGATGGACCTTGAGGTTGTCATGCTAAGCGAAATAAGTCAGGCAGAGAAGGATAGATACCATATGTTTGCATTCATAGGTCTAACAGGACAGGCCTGGCAGGGGAACTGAATTTCTAATGATTGAAGGTGATGATATCAAGCATCTGGCTAGACTAAGTCTTACAGAAATGAGTTGTTCTTTCAGCAACACTGGCTGAAGGCACACTATGTCCAAGACACAACCCAACGCTCTGAGAGCCACAAATGCCTTGTTCCCACTGTCCTGACAGGATTGTATTTGGCTGCCTTCTAAGATGATCCTCAAAAATCCTCACCTCTGGACCATGGTGGGCACTGCTCTGTGGAGAAACCATGTGGCAAGGAATTAAGGACACCTCCACCCAACAGCCTATGAGGAATGGACTCCCATCCACACCACGCCAACGAGTTTGGATGTGGATCCTTCCCCAGTCGAGCCTCCGGATAACACAGCTAACACCCCAATTGCAGCCTGTGAGAGACCTTCAGTGGAAGGGCCCAGTTTGGCCATGCCAAGGCTCCTGACCCACTCAAACATTCAGTGCTTATTGTTTAAAGGTGCCATTTGGGTTCATTTGTTATGCAGCAATGAATAACACCTACACAGAACACTTCACTTTATACTTTACACAGCATTTTTTAAGATCTTTTTTTATTATCATTATTTTCTTATTTGTATTTTAGAAAGAGAGCACACACGCAAGCAGGGGAGAGGGGCAGAGGGAGAGAGAGAATCTTAAGCAAGTTCCACATTCACACAGAGCCCAGCACAGGACTCGATTCCACAATCCCTGGGATCATGACCTGTGCCAAAATCAACACTCAGATACTTGTACCCGACTGAGCCACCCAGGCACCCCTCCATAGCATTTTAATAAGTATTCTCTTTCCTACCTACTGACAACCCAGCACAATTCAGATTTCTCAGATGAAGGGATGAGTCTCAGAGAAGTTAAGTGACATTTCAGGGAGGTTAGGTCACACAGTTGGTAAGTATAGAGTTAGAAAACAAATCCAGGTATGCCTGACCCACCAAAAGCAAATGCTTTTTCCATCGAACAATATTGCCCTGTAGTGCTCCTGAGGCTGACGGCTGACCGGTCAGCTTGGGCCCAGGGAAGACAAAATGGAGACACCAAAAAAGTTTGGTATTTTGGTTATTTTTTTTTAAATGCTGATATTCCAGAAATGCATTAAGGACCAGGAAAATTCAATGAGGGAAAGGAAACTTTTTCAGCACATGGTCTGGGAACCACTGGACAGCTAGAGGCAAAAGAGTGAAGTTGAAGCCTTTCCTTGGGTCGTACACAAAAGTTAACTCCCAAAGGATCACAGACCTAAATGTTATTCTTAAATCTATAAAACTCTTAGAAGAAGTCATAGAGTTCCTCTCCATGACCTTGAGTGAGACAATGGCTTCACGGATAGGACATGAAAATGAGCAAGCAGCAAAAACAACAAAATAGAAAAATCGAACACACCAAAATTAAAAAGCTTTTGTTTTTATATAATTATGAACTTCATCAAGAAAGAGATGATTGATGGACAGATCAAAAGAAAGGGAACGTATTTGGAAATCATTCATCTGGTAAGAGACTGGCTTGCTGAATACAGAAAGAATTCTTGGGGGTGGCTCAGTTGGTTAAGAGTCCGACCTCAGCTCAGGTCATGATCTCACTGGTTCGTGAGTTCGAGCCCCGTGTTGGGCTCCCTGCTGTTAGTGCAGAGCCCACTTTCAGATCCTCAGCCGCCCTCTCTCTCTCTGCCTCTCCCCTGCTCGCATTCTCTCTTTCTCTCTTAAAAATAAACATTAATTTTAAAAAATGGTTTAAGATTTCTTGCAACACACGTGACTATTAATGAATATTTCCACCTGATGAACACGATCTAAACTTATTTAATGGTGACGGCTGCATGCCCCCGGAATATACGCAAACCACTGATTTTCACACTTTAAAGGGGTGACGTTTATGGTAGGAGAATTAGATCCCAATAAAGCTAAATTTGAAATGCATTAGAGAATCATTTAGTGAAAAATGGTTATGATGGTAAATTGTATGTTGTATGTGTTTTACCAAAAGACAAATCATGCATTGAAAAGTATAAGAGAAAGTGAACCTCCTGTAAGAAGGGGAGCTTGAGTCATTTCCCCTTGAGTCTGGGCTGGACTTAGTGACTCCTTTCCAAAGAACAGAGGACGAAAAGGGAAAAATATTAACTTACCAGTGTAGAAACCTGACAGATACCACCTTCACCAAGCGGTGAAGGTTAATGTCACAAGTGAAAAATAATGTCAATCTCATGTGATCCTGTTATGAGAAGGGTATCTCACCTCGGTGGTAGCCTTCCCCCAAACCCATAACCCCAAACCAATCATCAGAAAGTATCAGGTAAGGAGCCTCCTACAAACTCCCTGACCAGTACTCCTTGAAGCTGTCAAGCTCATACAAAACAAAGCTGAGAGACTGACCGAACCACTGGAGATTACAGGGTCACGATGACTACGTGTGTGGGAAATGACAAAATTCAGATAGAATCTGGAGTTCGGTGAGCTGTGATGTACTAATGTTGGCTTCTGAATTGTGACAAATATACCATGGTTGGGTCAGATGATAACAGTAGAGGAATCTGGGCCTTTCAGTAGAAAGGGTCTACTGCAACTGTGTTTTCTTGCAACTTTCCTATAAGTCTAAAATTATTTCAAAGCAAAAAGGGTTTAAGATGAGGAAAAACCGAAACCTTATTAAACTTCTCTATACTTAATCTTTTTTACTTTTAATAACATGTGGGGGTAAGCAGTCCTATTTTGGGACCTAAGGGGCAGGGAGTGAGTGAGTTTTGTCCAGTCAGCCATATGTTGCCATTATTGGTCTGGGTAAGACTCACCTCATAGTATTTATTTGGTTATCTGATGATTCCCATTAATCGTCATTTCCTTCCTCACCTGCCCTTCTAATGTATATCTTCATCTCATGTGTGTGTGTGTGTGTGTGTGTACATTTAATTTACATAAATGGCATCACACTACATATTTCATCATGTTTCTTACTTAGCCACCATTAACATCATGTATTGAAACTCCAGTCTCACTGCTGTGTGAATATCTAGTCTGTTGTTTCCAAATGTCTCAGATCTCCATGGTGGGCTATCTCACTTTTCCCAGTGATGAGCCCCAGATTGTCTCCAAGTCTCCACCACCAGAAATATAACACAGGGAATTTCCTTTTGGTATCTCTTTGCAATGACCTGGTTGGGGATTTCTGTGGGGCATACACACAGGGTCATTATGACTCAGTCTTGGGTTGTATGTACAGTAAAACCTTGGTTTGCGAGCATAATTTGTTCCACAAACATGCTTGTAATCCAAAGCACCCATCTATCAAAGCGAATTTCAAGAACCGTTGGCTCAGTTGTGACCATGTGACGTTCAGCATCACATACTACTCATATTGAGACATGGCTTGTTTATCAAGTTCAAGTAGATTAGAAATGTTTGCTCATTTTGTGGAACACTTGCCAAACAAGTTACTCACAATAACTTGGTTATCACAAGGTTTTACCATATACTTAAATTGACCAAGTGCTACCATATTGCTTGCGTGACATGGCAAGATGCTCTTTTTACCCAGCCCTCCACAGTCCCCATCACCATAATGCTTTCAATGCTTAGTGTCTCCACAGATCAAAATCTGGCCTTGAGTTGGGAAGTGATAAGGGATGAGGATGGGAAATAGTGTCCTAACATTTGCTAAGAGGCATTGAGCCCTTGCTTTGGACCACATACTGCCCTAAGCTTTTGTTGGGGGTGGGGAGGATTTAACTCTTGCAATAGTCTCTTTAGGTAAGTATGATTATTATCTTCAATTTGCAAATGAAGAATGGCAGCTCAGAGAGGTCAAGTGACTTGCCCAGCCTCATTCAGCTATAACCACAATGTTCTACCACTCACAACAGCTTACTGGCCATCCCTTCCTCTGCTTTCCTCTCTCAGCCCTGAGAGCCTGTGCATGTCCAATGCCAGCCCAGACTTCACCCCAGCCCGGCCACATGAGCTCGGCATCCCAGAGCACCATCGGTGTTCATTCTGAGGCTGAATTAAAACACAAGCCACAGTCAGGGTAGAATTCAGTGCTTCCTGAATCCCAACCAAGGCATTTAATCCTGCCCAAACAAGGTAACATGCTGGTCCTGGCATGATCAGAAAGTTGTTCTGAGGTCTCCAAGATGAGGGCATGCCACCTTTTGCCCAACTTATCAGACTCAAGAGCCAGACCACGGGAAGAGACTGCTGTCCAAATAACAAGCATGGGGGCATTGCCCGTGTGGGCCACTGCTGCACCCCGTGCCAGTCAGTAGTGTTTCACTAGGCTGCGTAATCTACACGCGGCAGGCAGACCCAGCCAATTAGGCTTATCGGCCGACCAAGCAGGGCAGGAAGTCCTCTTTTCCTCCGGGTTGTTTTCCTGCCCCATGGAAGAAGTCAGTTCCCATTTTTTATCTCTGGGTTCCCACCAAGCCATCTCCATGGGGAGAGAGTTCTGACAGAAAGCAGTGTTGATCTATCTCACTCCCCTTAAGCCCAGGGTCAAGTCAGACTGCCCTTAAGACCAGCCATGCAATTGGAAGAAAAAAAAAATACGAAATTCAAGAGCTTCTTGGCAAAGAAAAAAGACCAGCCAGGCCCGGTCTGGCCATACCCTCTTTCGTCTCTACACTCCTCATCCTCCCTACGGACTTGAGAATTTTCCCAGTGAGCTCCTTGAGTGTCTCTCTCTCAGGGACAGAAAGTGGCGGGGGTGGGGAGAACTAGCTCCAGCTGGGGGGAGTTCGAGAGATCAATTTCAGAGCCCCCGTGGGCAGCACTCCGACATTGAACTGAAGCTGATTGTACACTGCAAAATAGTGTACTTATCAACTTCATCTGCCTTTGCCCCTACTTTCTCCTTCCAGGGAGATAAATTACTGGGCTAGATAAGGATCCAGCTTTCAGGGTGATCAAATGAACGCCAGGAGTCCTCAAGATAGGAATGGTTTGTGAAACCCAGCTCCTGCCCACTTGAGCGAGCCAACTAAGAGGGTGCTGTCTGCCAAGAATGTAATGGCCACATGGATTGTTGGCCTTCCCACCACGATCCCTCCCCCCACCCCCACTCCCCCATGCATTACGGGAGGGTAAGGAAATTTGCTTTTAAAGTATCTCTTGCAGTCTCTTCTAATAAATCACTCAAACCATTGCTGGTACTTGTTGTGGTCGGGGGTGTTGATCCATGGTGAAAGGACAGGCTGGTTCCAGAACGGGATTTTCCACCCGCCTAGTGGGTAAACGGCGGACGCAGCAAAACAAGATGGCGGCTGGCCTCCATGACGATGAGTGTGTGTCGCTGCCTCCAGGGTGGCACTGGCTCTCTCTGACCTTAGCCGGGAGTTCCCGGTAGACTTCTGGAGTGGTCACATGGATTCCCCTGCTCATGATTCAAAACCAGTTTTCTGGAGCTGAACGCTCCAGTTCACAAATCATATTTAATGGTGCGTAACCTCAAGACCCCCATTGCAAGATGTGTAGAGACAGAAATCAGAGTTCTAAGAAAACTGGCCCCGTCCCCAGGGACGCTCCACAGGGTTTTTTGGTCCCTTCATGGTTACTGCCAGCCTGAGTGTAGGGTAGACCCATATAAAACGTCTCAAGCGTTGGAGTATCTAATACTTCCCCTTTGAGGCATTATTCTAAGTAAAGTGCTAGCTCTTGTTTGGTCAGGGCTGTTACAGTGGCGTTTGTCCTAAATGTCCTTCCTTCTTATTTCAGTCACCTAGTTACTCTTAATTCCACCTTGTCCCCGGGTGTAAATATTCCCCCTTTTTCCTTGCTCTGTGTCTTCATACAGATTAGTGAGCAATTATCAAACCGTGCCCCCTCTCCACACTCCACCCTACCCCAATCACAACTTAGCCAAACTACATACATATATATTTAGCTCTTTTAATCTTTTTTCTCATAAGGTTCTAATTTTACATTTTCCAGGGTATTTTGGATTTGGCAGAATAGCCTTCGTCTGTGAAGAGTAGAACTTAATTATCAAAAGCTGAACCGAAGTGAGTAATCCATCACTGGGTGACATGTCCTTGCCTGTGTTCGTTTGAAAAACATTTTTTTGTGGCTCTTGGAAGAGAAGGGGGGGAGGCAACTGTCAGGGAAGAAAAGAAAGAAAGAGAGAGAGAGAGAGAGAGAGAGAGAGAGAGAGAAAGAAAGAAGGAAAGAAAGAAAGAAAAAAGTAAGGAAGGAAAAGGAAAGAAAGAAGGAAGGAAGGAAGGAAGGAAGGAAGGAAGGAAGGAAGGAAAGAACAAAAGAAAGAAAGAAAAAGAAAGAAGGAAGGAAAGAGAGAGAGAAAGAAAGAAGGAAGGAAGGAAGGAAAGAAAGAGAAAGAAAGAAAGAAAGAAAGAAAGAAAGAAAGAAAGAAAGAAAGAAAGGAAGGAAGAAAGAAAGGAAGAAAGAAAGAAAGAAAGAAGGAAGGAAGGAAAGAAAGAAAGAAAGAAAGAAAGAAAGAAAGAAAGGAAGAAAGAAAGAAAGAAGGAAGGAAAGAAAGAAAGAAAGAAAGACAGACAGACGGAAGGAAAAAGAAGGGAAAAATCCATCCTGGCATGCCTCATCCCACAACACAACCACAGAACATATCAGAGTATCACAATTTGCAGGATTAAGAATCGGGACTGTTCATTTGGCTCCGTTCTCGCCTTTCTTGTTTTTATTTTGTTTGAAACTGGATCTAAAAATGTCCCCTAGCATGTGAAAGTTAGTCATGTAAAATGCCTCTTACAGTAAACATCATCTTTTTGACAAGGTTTGCATTATAATTAAGGCCTGTCTGAAGTAGTTCTCCAACTGTCATGTTCCAGTGTTTTCCTTAAGAGGCAGGGTTTTTTAACAGCCAGATAAATGCTCTCAGTGGCCCAGCTCAGTGGCACAGTGACACCCAGTGGCCATGTCAGGTCATGGGCCCGTGGTGGGGCCGTCCCGGGCTGGACTCCAGGAAGGCCAACCCCAGAGGGTGCCCAGGGGTGAATCTGGCATTATCTTGCTATCTGAATGCTGACAAGATTCATCATAAGGGAGCCAGTCTTGAAGCAGGGGAGTTGGCCCTATGTTGAATTAAATGAGATACAGCAAGCAACAGTGTCTAGCAGAGGGCTTGGTAACAGCTGGCTCTCACCCACCGTGGGGCAGTTCCAAATTCAATGTCAGAAACCTCTCTCGGCCTCGTTTACGCCTCACCCAGGAGGCAGGTGACAATTCCAGGAGGTCACCAGGGGTCTCCAGACCTCTTTAGACAATGGGTTCAAATAGTTCATCTTGGAAGGAAAGATGGTTTTGTCAGTTGATTTGTGTGCTGGCCACTCATTTAAATAATCAACCAAGAAAATAAACGTTTTCGTAGTAAGTTAAACCTGTAGGGCCTCACTCTCCCCATCGTTGGTCGGTTCTGGGGCCGCCTTCATCCCTGATACAGACTTACATGCAACAGGGTGAAGTGGCGCGTTCCCTCCTGCAGGGGGCGCTGTGAATGTTCCTATCCGTCATGGCCGCTTGGGCTAATATTTTCCGGAAACAGATATTTGTCGTGTCCCTCCTCTGAGTTATTCCAGGTTCCTTCAAAACACACACATTTAAATCACGTTGACCAAACGAGGGTGGTGGGGTTTTTTTTTCTTTTTTCGTTTGTGGTACTTATTGAGCGTAACGAAAGGCCTCTCCCTCTGTCACGCCAAGCCTTGCTATTTCCTGCCAGTGGCTGTTTCTACTCTGAGCTGATCCAGTCCCAGAGCCTTGTCCCAAATGCCAGATGCGGAAATGAGCGGGGGGGGGGGGGGGGTCAGCTCATTTCTAGCGGGTCCAGGTCAACGTGGCACTAACCCCCATGACACTTGTGTTAACCCTCAAAGAAGATGCTCGTTGCTGTTGAGGACATAAAAACAGCAGATAAAGAAATGACCTTCTTGGAAGCGGAGACCAGAATGATTCTGTGTTATTCCCGGTGTCTGAGCGGTTGAGAATGTTCCACACAGAACACATTAACTGGTTCTAGGGGTGCCTGTCAAATCCTAAAGCATGAGGGCTAATGAAAACAACAAATGACAAGGATCAAAATGCCTCTTATTTTATTGAGCATTTACTTCCGGCCAGTTACTATGAAACATTTTATATTTAGGGGATCCTGGGTGGCTCAGTTGGGCATCTGAATCTAGAATCTGGCTCAGGTCATGATCTCATGGTTCATGGGATGGAGCCCTGCACTGGGCTCTGTGCTGATGGTGGAGAGCCTGCTTGGGATTCTCTCTCTGTCTCTGTCTCTCTCTTTCTTTCTCTGCTCCTCCTCTGCGCGCGCGCTCTCTCTCTCTTAGAATAGAATAACAATCGAAAAATATCTACATTTATTAAATCATTCAATTTTCATGATATCTCTACGAGGTGGTACATTATCATCACCGGAGTAAAGCTTAGGCATCTGAAGCACAGAAAGGTGAATTCTTCAGTGGAAGGCCATCCGCTTGCTAGCGAGCAATGCCGAGCACCTAAGTCCGGACGTTCCCGCTTCATGGCCACCCCGCACTGCCTTTTACGTGGTTGGTCAGTGAAATAAACATGTCAGTAGTAAAGTAAACCTGTTGATCACTACCCTATAACTGATCAGTTCACCACCGCCTCTACCCACTTTTCTATGCACTTTAACACAACAAGATAGGGAAATACCCACTTTAAAGCTGGAGAGACTGGAAGCCATGGGGTGGGTGCTGACTGCCCAGGTCACCCGCGTTGGCACCGAGGGACTGAGACCCAGCACGACTGATTCTCGGGTGGTATGCTTGCTCCTGCATGGCAGTCACTCACCTGGGGGCCAGAATGGTATCTAGGTCATGGCACCTTCACCTTGATAGCAAACACCTAAAAATCTCTGTTCTGTGCCCTTGGAGGGTAGCGTCACTAGATCCTCAGGAAAGGCGCACGTGTACTCTTGTTCCCCCTTCTCTGGGTTTATTGTCACCGCAGATTAGAAATCCTTATAATGCTGAAGGACAGCACTGTGTCAGTTACACAGGCCTCGGGGCCACCGGTAGGAGTGATTTCGTGATGACACTGGCAGGAAGTTCTACTCAAGGTCAATCCAAGAGGGACCTGGGGTTGGTGGCCCTGGTTGCACAGGCCTCCTCCTTGCCTTCCTCACCCCATCACTGGCCTCCACAATGTGTCTGCTCCCCAGACCGATTCTTCTAACCCCAGAGACCATACGGGGCTTCTCCCAGCCTCTCTCCTGCTCTGACTTCCTCTGCCCATGATGACCCTCATTGACGTTATGCCTTGCTGCCCACCGAGTCTTGCTGAAGCACATCTCATTTCATTCAATCTCCCAAAGCCTTCTATGGCTACCCCCTGCTCACAGAACAAAGTCTGAGCTCCTAGACCCAACTCTAACTTTTCACTCCCTTCCAGTTTCCTCCAAGCCAAACCAAACACAAACTGCCCTGTCTTTGAGTCTTTGCTCGTACTCCCAACTCTGCTGGTACTCCGTACTTCGCTCCTCCACCCAAGGGCGTTGTCCCTGCACAACTCCAGGAGGCCCATTTTCATCCGAGGGAATGTGAGAAGCCCCACTGGAATTGGTCTATGCACACCCTGCACAACTGTACCTGTCCACCCAGTCATCTGGTATATATATATATATATATATATATCACCACCCCTGTTTCCCTCCATCTGAAACAAGATTCTTCAATAGCAGGTTGACATTTTAGGCCAGATCATTTTGTGTTGTGGGGAACATCAAACATGGTATGCTGTTTAGCTGCAGCCCTGACACTCTTTCTTCCCACTTGTGACAACTGAATGTGTTTCTGACATTGTCAAGGGTCCCATAGAGGGCAAAATCATCTCTGGTCGAGAGCCGCTGCTCTAACACCTACCCAAATGTGAAGTTTTGCCCTCAAAGCCACCTATCCCACACTCCTGAGGGAGTGCGTCGCCTTGGTAGGGATCTCCCCCTGAACCGTGCCCACTGGTCCCCTCTCTACTTCAAATGACACGCATGTCCCCTACCAGGATGTTGTCGCCTCTGGAACATGCTTTTCATCCGAAGAGTCCTCAAGGACTTATATCCAACAGAGGCTTGGCCAATGCTTACCCCAGAACTCAGGGCACTAGCTGGCCCTGCGACCTTCCTGGTAGGAAAGCAAGTTCCAAACATGCCTTGGGATGGCTCCGTTCCAATCGCACAAGAGTGCAGCCTGTCACTTGCTTCGAAGCAGCAGAAGCCTAATATTTTGCCTGAAACTCTGATTATGTGTGACCACTCTGCTCCTCACCACAACAAGGCTAATTTTCACAAATGGGTCCAGATTCCATCCTTTAGCTTAAAGTAAGTGAGAAACTCGAGGGTTTGGTGAAGTCACACAATAAAATATCATTAAGCACTACAGGCTGTCAAGACAGACGGCAGGTTTGAGTTGAAAGTCAGAAGACCGTCTGAAATGAGGCAAAAACACACAATGGATGGGATGGGGGGCAGCTGGCTTTCATTTGGGGGAGGCCGTCCGAGGACTCTCCCATCTGTGATGTCAATGAAGAACAGAGGCCCCGACAATTTAACTGTCATCGGTAGAAATGCTCTGACCGGCACGGCCGTGAGCTCGGGCCCTTTGCACCATCTGGGTAGTTCTTGGTGCATTAGGAGACGGGGCCGCACAGCAGAGAGAGGAAAGAGCCAGGTCAGGCCCCTGGAAGCCAGAGAAGAGTCCTGCCAGTGTGCCAGGCTGGGGCGCAGATGGGCAGCTAGGGTCCCGGGGACAAAATGGGGGCCACCACCCGCCACCGCCTCTGAGGGCCCCAGAGTGTGCAGATCTGAATCTCGGAGAGAGCAGACTGCATTCTGCTCCCTCGGTTCTGCAAACTGGGCAGCTTTTTGATCCTCCTTTCCTCCTCTCCATTCTCTGGCTCTGTTCACCCCTCCATCTCTCCCTCTCCTGTCCCATCTCTCGGGGTCCCTGTTTCCCTCTCTGTATGCATGCATCTTTCTTTCTGTATAGCTATGTATGTCTCTCTCTCTCCATGTCTCTGTCTCACCTTCTCTGTGTCTGTCCTTGTCCATCCCCCTCTGTGTCTCTCCTTCTCTGTCTCTCCATCCCTCTCTCTTTCTCTCATGTCTCTCTGACTCTGTCTCTGCCTCTTTCCCATCTCTTTCTGTCTCTTCTCTGTCTCTCTGTGTCTCTTCTCTGCGTCTCTCAGTCTTCCTTTGTCTCATGCTGTTGTTCCTTCTCTCTCCCTCCCATCTCCGTCTCCTTCTTCCTCTTACCCCAGGACAGTTGACCTAAAATGGGCTCTTTCCCTGGAGATCGCTCGCCATGAGGTGCCAGGAGCGCACCGGGCTCCGGGATCTAGCTCGAGCTTCAGGACATTTGGCTGCGGGCTGTTCTGTTCTGTGTCTTCTCTCCACTCACTCTCCGCCTCGCTCTAGCATCTTCTTTCTTTATCAGCTGAGTCTGCGCAGGTGGTGGTGGTAATGCCTTCGCAGCCAGAGTCCAGAGCGCGGTCGCCAAGCGTACTGGTGACACTCACGTGCCTCCGCTCCTAGCTGTGCCCCTGCAGCAGACAGCGCCACTCTGTCCCCCTGAGCCCCGTGCAGCTCCTTCTGAACAAACCGTGCTCCAGGTAGCTCCAACCAAGATCAGAGCAAATGGAGAAGACACGGGAGACGGAAGGAATGGGCCATCCCAGGCCTAGAGAGCAAAGAGCTCAAACTCATCCAGAAGTAGCCTAGCCCGTGGCCTTCACAACAGCAGCCGTTGTTAGCACTTGACCCCCTGCTGTGCGCTTTCCGCAGGGCCTCCTGTATCCCCATTCCCCAAGTTCAAAACCTGAGGTTCAGAGAGAAACTATCTTTCCCAAGTTCACCCAGACAACAGATCACCCAACCTCGGCCCAACCCCAGGGCGTCTGCCTCTGAGCACCAAATGGGGCTACCCTTCCGTTCGTTTCAGCAGAAAGACTGATTGCTTCCTTTATTGAGCTCATGCCTCATATGCATCAGCTTGTTTCAAATTCATAATCCCATAAGATAGCCACAGTGCCCATCACCTCCCATCGAGCAGATGGGGAAACGAAAGACCAGAGAGCTTAATTCACCTGCCCAAGGTCACACAGCCCGTTGAGCAGCAGAGCTCGGGTGATGGGCTGCAAGCAAATTAATAGATTCCAACTGGCGTCTCTAAATTTATATTTCCGCCTCCGCCGAGGTCCCCACCACTGCAAGTAATCCTGAAAATTCGTCATGAAGCTTTCAAAACAATTTATGCAAACAAACCTCAAGTGGGGCTATTTGTATTGGCAGCCCATTTCACTTAACCACCCACAACAAGGAACAGATGGCCAGAGCGTTGGACGCGCCTGCAAAGAAAACAGGAGGGGCAGGGGCATCAGAAGCCGCCTTCCTTCCCCCACGCCTGCCCGCTTTGTGACGATTACAGGCTTGTTCTTGTTTATGTCTTTGATTCCGCTGTTATTTTATGTACTTGTGAAACCGACCCGGCATTTCATGAGATGCGTTTGCTCGGAGACCATTTGCCAACCGTCTTTGGTTACCAGGAGCCCGACTTTCAGTGCTGAACTTGGAGTCCTTTCCCGACTGAGCCTTCTGGAAGGGGCTCAGCAGGAAGTAGAAACGGCCTGCAGATGTTGGATTAAAGACTGGCAAAGCCTTTGAGACAAACAGCCAGAGAGTCTTGCTTACCTGCCTTTTGTGGTCACGTTTGTTTCAAGGGGGCCTTTGCCACTTGCGGTGGGGACATGTCGTGGGCCGAGAGGCCAATCCTGGATTCAGATCTGTTTTTTTTTTACCAACTGCGTAGACACGTTACCTAAACTCTCTGAGACTTCAGTGAACTCGAGAGTGAGGCTCCCATACCTCCTTGGCGGGGCTGCTGTGGTATTTAAGTCATAGTTGGATAATGTGTGTGTCTCGGGGATCTGTCTGTTATAAAATGCTATTCAACTGCACTTGTCACCCAAAATAGTCAGGTGGCTGTCTCCATCACAGGCCAGTGACTCACCCAATAAATATTGCCGAACATGTATTATTTTTAAGATAGACCTGGAAAAGATTCAAAGAGAAGTAAGTCAGGGTCTCTAGCCCATGGGGAAAGTGACCAGGACCGTGGCAGATGGTATTTTCAAAAGATTACTACAATACCTCCCATCCCAAATCAAGTGTGTCTTTGACACTCTTCCCACTGACAGGTAGGGGGGGGTCTCTATTTCTCCCCCTTGAACCCAGGCAGCTCAGGACAGAAGGTGAGGTGGTGAGGTGGGACATCCAGGCTAGATCATGACAGGGATGGTCCTTCTGACTGGTAATCATGGGGTATTTTCCCTTGGAGCCCTGAGCTGCCTGTAAGAATTCTGATGCTACCATGATAGGAGGAAGCCCAGTCCACATGGAGAGGCCATATGTAGGCATTCCAGCCACCAGTCGCCATCAAATGCCAGCCATGTGAGTAAAGACATCTCCAGATGATTTTTGCCCCAGCCATCAAGCCACTGCCACCCTTGGTGGTGGGGGTGGGGTGGGGGGGAGTCAGGGGAGAAACCTCAGACATCCTGGCTTAGAGACAAACCATCTGAGTTGTACCCACCCCTAATCCCCGACCCACACATGCCATAAATCTAACACGAGAATCACCCCAGTGCTATTCTGGGGTACCGGGAACCAGAAAGCAAAGTGAGACGTACCCACGGGGAAAAGCTCATTGGAAATAGATCCTAACTGGATCCTGATGCATACCAGAGAGAGTGGTCAAGACAGGAGCTGAGAGGAGGGAAGAGACGTGTGGGCTGGGGGTCAGGAAATAGTTTTTGAGGCAGCAAGGCAAAACTTAAGCCTTAATTAAATGGGTATTATTTGGATAGGGGAGCTCAAGGTGAAGGGAGTTCACTTATTAATAAAAGAACCCATAACTCAATATGTCTCTAATGATTATAGTAATAACAATTATAGTAATAGCTAATGATGTGGGTGATAATTTTAAATACATACCAATTATTGTTTTTCTCTGGTATTTCCTGTTACCCCCCGACCCTTCTTTACCTCCTCGGCAGCTCCGCCATATGGCATCCATTGCCTCCAGGAAAAGACAAGAAAGCAGAGGCAGAGAAAAGGTACTTGTGGGCCGATCGCCCAGGCCCCCCGAATCTCCTTCCAGGAGACATGACGAGCTGGAGCTGTATTTGTCCACACTGCCTTTCTGAGATTAGATCATAGTCCCTGGGGGTGGGGGGAAGCATCTGAAGAAACCAAGGGGAACATTTAGGTATCTGTGGGTCTGAGGGAAGGGTCTTAAAACTTGACAGCCGCCCCCCACCATCCCATCCTAAGGCCAGTATATTTAAGGAATTCCAAAGTTGGAAATCACTGCGTCCCTGTTCCCTCAGCAAGTGCACAACTCCGGCGTGGTGGGGGAGCAGAATAAGGAGGTGTGTCCAGCCAGAGGGGGTACACAGCCTCCCAGGGGCTCCTGTAGCTAGCCAAGGACAATGGGTCCCTCTGTGGAGAAATTTCCAGAAGCCCAGAGACGCGAGGGGGATGTGGAATGTCTTCTCGGGAAGGAAAGTGGCTCTGGAAGTGGCAGGTATGGGCACATGACCCGAAGCCAGATGGCAGTAGAAATGACACAGGAGATGCCAACAGTGATTGAAGACAGTCACCCTGGGTTCCTGCCCTGATGGAGCGAGGCGGTGTCACCACGGAAAACAGATGACACGAAACTGACTGTTCTCTAACTCGTGGCTTGGAATAGATTGAACTGTGTAGCGATGCAAAGAAAGTTACACCTGTTTCCACTCTGGCTACATCAATAGTTTTTTAATTTTTTTAACATTTATTTATTTTTGAGAGAGAGAAAGACAGGGTGCAAGTAGGGGAGGGACAGAGACAGAGGAAGACACAGAATCTGAAGCAGGCTCCAGGCTCTGAGCTGTCAGCACAGAGCCCCACATAGGGCTTGAACTCACAGACTGTGAGATCATGACCTAAGCTGTAGTCGGACGCTCAACTGACTGAGTCACCCAGGCTCCCCTGGCTACATCAACCTTTATTGAGTTTACTAAATGGGAAGAACCTCACCTGGCTCTTTGATTTTCTCACTGGCCCCTTGCAAGGATTCTGTAAGACAGGTCCTGGCTTCATTTTCCAGAGAAAGGAAATGAGGCTCAGAGATGTTAAGTAACTTGTCTTGAGTGGCTCAGCCTCTAAGTGGCGCAGCAGGGATCAAACCCAGGACTGCTGGATTCCAAAGAACCTTGTCTTCGCACATGCACTACAGCACCTCCTCTGGGGGTCTCTTGTCCACATCAGGACTCACTTCCAGCAGGATGGGCTAGATTATGCGGCAGAAACAAATGATGGAAAATCTGAGTGTCTAAACACAGTTTTGCCCTCACTGAGTGTCCCCTGGAGGTCACCGGGAAGGTTATGTCCATCTAATTCCTCATTCATGCACCTGAGCTGTTGAGGCCTCCTCTGTCTGGAGGGTTACCAGTTACTGAGGCAGGAGAAGGAAGCAAAAATTTCTGCCCAGAAAATCACGTGTGTCATAACACGTGACACATCACTTCTTCTCATATTCCACTGGACAAAGCTAGTCAATGGCTTCATCGGCAGGAGGTGAGGAAATAGAGTTCTACCATGTGCCCCGAGGTAGGGGACCTTGACTATGATGGTGACATTGCTAAACACAACCCCAGGTGACAGCTCCATTGATCATAAAATCACGCTTAATGCTGGGGAGGAGAGATGGTTTGATGTGGCCTCTGAGGAAACTCAGCTCCCCAGCAGTTCAACCAACTGACAAGACCACAGGCTATTGTGACTAATGTTAAACCCTTCTCATAACATTTCCTGAGAAAGCACCCCTAGGTGACTGCTCACAGAGTGTCAGAGCTTCAGGGACAATGAAGGTTCAAGGATACTGAAGAGAAGTCTGAGGTTCGGTGCAGAAAGAGGAGGTGAAGGCATCCCCTCCCTTCTTTTCTGCCCTGGAGGGGGCCCCTGACTCCTCCTCAGCCCTCTGAAAATCAGACACATCTAATGCCACATTCTGGCTTTGAGTGGCAAATACATTTTCTGTTGGTGTCCTAAACGTACCACCTGTCTCTTTGATCCCAGCTACACTCAGAGATCATGATCCAGGAAGCCACAGCCATAATGAGACTGAGACAAGGAGCATTTCCCAGCATGGCCTCAGACACCCATTGCCCTTCACAGCCACAAGAGGACCTGCAGGGCAGTAAAGCTGGGATAGAGGCAAGGCACAGGGCCTGAGTTCAGAGATTACAATTTTTCCTGGGGATCTGGGCTGCATCATTAACACCAAATGATAATTAATCCTCAAAAAAAGTCTTGGATGTTAATCCCCCAGGAAATCTTAATTAACCCTTATTAGGATTAGTTCTGAAACTTGGCAGGAGAGAACAGACACAGCCAAGTAATGCTAAATTGTGAATACCATCATCTTTCTTACAAAAAAAGGGCTCACTGCCTCTTTATTCATCCAACCATCCATCCACCCATCCATCCATCCATCCATCCATCCATCCATCCATCCATCCAACCAGCCATTTGTCCACTCATCCAACCATCTGTCCATCCATATGTCCATCCATCCATCCAACCAGCCATTTATCCATTCATCCAACCACCCGTCCATCCATCCATCTAACCATCCATCCACCATCCATCCATCCAACCAACCAGTCATTTATCCATTCATCCAACCATCTATCCATCCATCTGTCCATCCATTCATCCAGCCAGCCAACCAACCATTTATCCATTCATCTAACCATCCATCCATCCATCCATCCATCCATCCATCCATCCATCCATGCATCCATCCATCCATCCAGTCAGCCAGCCAGCCAGCCATTTATTCATTCATCCAACCATCTGTCCATCCATCCATCTATCCATCCAACCAGCCATTTATCCAACCATCCACCCATCCATCCACTCATCCATTTATCTACTCATTCAACAATAATTAAATGTAGACGTGGTTCCTGCCTCCTGGAAGTTACACTCTAATGGAGACGGGGAAGGATGGACATCCATCACGTAACCACACCAACATGTCACTACCAACTGACCCATCAAAGGAAGGTACATGTGGATGTGAGAACAATTAGAAGGAAACCTGGTCCAGTGTGGAGACATTACTAATGATCACCTGTATCTCGTTCTCTCCTGCCTGGGTGTTCGGGAGATGAACATCTCAGGATTTTGGAGTCATGTGACTTCTGCTGGCCAATGAAAGGTAAGCATACATGACCCCCTTGATACAGCTCTCCATGATTCTCTAGACTGTCTTCCCTTTGAAACAAATGTGTTGAGAAAGCATAGTCACAAGAAGGAAATAACCTGGAGTTACCATAGTGTGGAACAGTGTTCTGCAGTGTTGTCTGGATCTGCAGGGGACTCAGCACGACTTGAGAAATGACCTTGGCTGCGCTGTCCTGCCTGAGATTCGAAGCTGGTTGTTCCTGCAGCTTAGCCCAGCCTGGCCTGACTACCACCCCAGGGCAGGGCAGGAAAGAGGGTGGAGGAAGACTTCTCGGATGTGGTGTTTCCATTGGCATGCCCAGGATGAGTAAGAGACAAGTCGCCAGGAGAAGGTGGGTCTGCTGCGTGAGGTCACCCAAAGACCCTTACCTGGCCTCCTGTGACCCAGTCAGGTCTCTGCACTGGCTGGTGCCATGTGAGAGAGCACAGGCCAGAGAGAAGGACCCTGCATCCTGGTCCCAAAGGCTGCCGAATAAGCCATAGGCGGAGAACACTTCCAGGAGGAGGCGCTCATTTGCCTATGAAATCAATGCTAAGACATCAAAACCCAAAGCTTTCAGGGGAAAAGAGGGTGGCATGATGGCTGCCATGGTTGAAAATAGGGTCTAGAACTCTACTGTCTGGGTTCAAATCCTGATCTCTCACCACCTATCTGTGCCACCCTGGACAGGTGCCTCAAACTCTCTGTCCTCAGTTTCCTCACCTGTAACATGAGAATGATAGTCGCACCTACCAGCTAGAGTTTTTCTGGGGGTTACCTCGGTTAGGAAGGTGCCTTGTATACAGCAAGTGCTACGTGAGGCTTTGATAGATAAATAAAATAGAAGAGAAACAACGGATGACAAGCCAGCCAGGACTCCATCCGATGGCCCTTTCTCCAGCCTGAGAAAACAGTGTGCCAGAAAGGAGCATCCCGGCGACTCTGCCAGCTGCCCTGTCACCCAGTGAGGTCCTGAAAGTCAACCTAGATGAGCATTCCTGTCTCTTGGGCAAAACGTCCATCAACAAGCAAAACGCCTTTATCATAGGATAACATATTAAAATGGACCTTAGGTTCCAGCTTGTAGAAGCTCCTCTTTTAAAGTTTTAATTCTTTTACAGGTGTTCCAATCAGCATCCTTCTATGCTTGCATACCTCCAGTGACAGGGAGTTCACTACCCGACAGGTCAGCCCATCCTTCATTGGAGCACAAGTGTTGCCCACTAGCTTCTAACATTGGGCTTCACTCTGCCTCCTGCATCCCCGTGGCCAGAGTGAATTCTCTTATCTACACTCCACTAGCAAGGGGAACGTGCTCAGTGAAGTAGCCAGCTGCCGGAGTGGGTAGGACAGGGACCTGGATGCTAGTCTCCCATCATCGGAAGCATGGGGATGTTGAAAGAAGGCAGTGACCTCATCAGCTTCCTACTTTAAAAGGATCTCTTTTGGTGGCTGTGTGGAGGATGGAGGGCAGAGGGGCGAGGTTGAAGGCAAGGGGCCCGGTGCTCAATTACTGCTCATTAATTAGTATTGAACACCTCAGAAAGACTTGCCTGCAGCAATGGCCAGTGATAAAAAGGCACTTCGTGGGGCTTCCTTATCTCAAAGCTCTGCTCACACTGCGCTGTCATTATCTGCTTACGGGTCTGTACCACCTGAGAACAGAGTTCTCTAGATGTAGTTCATCTTCATAGCGTGCCCCGAACTCTGGTGCCCAGGAGAGCGCCCGACACACAGCAGTTTCTGGAGCAACATTGCAGATGCTAGCTGTTCCGTGATGGCTGGTGTGACTGGTGCCAGGACCGTCGAGCGGCTGCCCCGTTGCAGTTGGGAGGATTTCAGTTAGACCACAAGCAAGCTTTCCCGCCAGTGAGGGGAACATCGGCAGCTCAGAATCCGCCTACCCGAAGACTGGTGGTGATCGCATGATTTATGGTCCCGTTGGGGCACTTTTATTGGACTCACAGGCCGAACCGAGCGGGGCACTACCAGGACAGGAGGTGTAGACGGGGCAGATCGGGATGATGATCGCCCATTATTCTATCCTCCTTAAATCCGTTTGGCAGCTTGAAATAATTCTGTTAACGGTGCCTTCAAATTTGCACCACCAACCATTCGACTCTAAATGCTCCAAATCTTTTTTTTTTGATATTCATTTATTTATTTTGAGAGAAAGAGAGAGTGAGAGCGCACATGCAACCAGAGAAGGGCCAGAGAGAATCCCAAGCAGGCTCCACGCTATCAGTGTACAGCCTGATGCAGGACTTGAACTCACGAACCGTGAGATCATGACCTGAACCGAAATCTTACCCTTTCTCTGTGTTCCCTGACTCCTCGCTCTTCAGAGACCTGTTCACTTGCTTCTCGATTTTCCCAGGATGCCTCCTCCTTCCTTTTTCTCCCAACGGCCCCCTCATCTAAGCTCTACGGCCCGTCTCTCGGACAAACGCAGCACACAATTCACAAAACAGTCGTGCTCACAACTGGTGACTGGGCTGGGCCACAGGGCACCCGGATATTCTCCCAGGTGTATCTGGGATGAGATTAACGTTCGAAATGATAGACCAGCTCAAACAGACTGCTTTCCCCAGTCATCCAATCCATGGAAGACCCAAATAATGCAAGGGCTGATCCTCCTGTGAGTAAGGGGATGCCTTCAAGCTGTGGCAGAGGACTATTCTAGCCTTTGGACTTGAGTGGAAACATCAGGAAGGCCTGGGTCTCCAGCCTACTGGTTTTGAGTGGAATTTATCCCACTGGACCTTCTGGGTCTCCAGGTTATCATTCAGTTTTTTATGATAAGTCTGTCTCTTTCTATATAGAAATATATCTATATCTATATTTTTATCTATATCTATATCCTATTAATTCTGTTTCTCTGGAAAACTCGAAGACAAAAGCTGTGTCCCAGTTCCCAGCACAATACTTGGCACCCAACACGTGCCATGCTTGTTGAATATGGGACCACAATTAGACACTGTTGAGGCCTTGACCCTTGTAAAGATAACAGAGTCTCCAACTCGCTCTATGGAATCCAAAATCTAGGGGCACCTGGGTGGCTCAGTCAGTTCAGCATCTGACTTCAGCTCAGGTCATGATCTCATGGTTCAGGAGTTCGAGCCCTGCATCGGGCTCTGTGCTGACAGCTCAGAGCCTGCTTGGGATTCTCTCTCTCCCTCTCTCTCTCTGCTCCTTCCCCTCTTGTGCTTTCTCTCTCTCACAATAAATAAATAAACTTAAAAGTTTCCAAAGTATAAAAATAACAGTAGACACAAAACACAAAATATATACATATGCTAAAAAAAGGTTTTTTTTAAAGTGTATTCTAAGATTTTCAGATTATAAGATTCAGGAAAAACAAATCTATTGACGCTGAACCTGGGGGGGAGGGTTCCCTACTTTGCTCAAGCGCTAAGCACATACTAGGTGATCCCAACTGGTTGAATGAATGCGTGTAAGAATGACTGAGTGAGCAAACACGCATGTTGGGTAATAAAGAGAAACTGACCTGAAAATCGCACTTCACTATTCCCTCACCTTTCTTAATTTGAGCGTTAAGGTATTTCCAGCAGGGAATGCTTCTTTCCTTTTTCTTTTCTTTTCTGTGGTGCTGGTTACTTGAAACTTGCCCTTTAATTGCTGTGATGCAGCAGTTTAAACTAATTAGCTTCTGGACAGGACTGCTTCCCAGCTCACCGTCTGACCCCGAAACCCGAGCTTTCGGCTGGACCCCTCTGTGGGGCTCAGGACACACGCTCCCATCCTGGGGAGGACCAGTGCCCGGGGACGCCTGGACACGGCACTGAGCTGCCCCCGCCCCGCGCCAAATCAGGCCTTGGCTCTGCTATCTCCTCGGTCCGCGTCCCCTCCGAAGTCCTAACACCCGCAGTGGAGCTAGAGAGGGGGCCGAGATCTCCAGGCCGGGAGCCTCAGGATGGCACCGGCTCAGTACCAGCCACCATCTGTCCTCTCGGGAGCCCAGGCCGATGTTGGCACTTAGATCCCTTTCTGCCCCTTGGAGGGAATTCATCATCTTGGGACAGAAAGAGCAAAGCCCAGCCTGAATCCCTGCCTTTTGAATCAGCCCAGAGAGAGGCAAAGCTACGACTCCCACAGGCTGCTAAATGGGTGAGGTTTGCCCAGGCGGTTTTTATTTTTGTCTTTTGGTCCTCTCCTAGGCTTTCTGTGCCTCAGGTGCTCCTGGGAGACATTGAACTCCGTCCTCTCTGTGAGGCACAGGACACAGGTTAGAAGCTGCCTGGCTCAGAGCCCAGAACTTCCTCGTTGTGCAACCTTCTGTAAGTCACTTAACGACCCTAAGCCTCGGTGTCTCCTTCTGTGAAATGGGAATGGTAATAATAGTCACCTACCCCACGGGGCTGCTGTCAGAACTAAATCACTTCATCCCAGCCGAGTGATTAAAATCAGGCCTGGCTCTCAGGAAGGACTCAATCTGCCTGAGCTCCTATTGTCCCGTTTTACATGTAAGCAAGTCGAGGAAGCCCAGGAAGGGAAGCCCAGGGTCACGAAGCTGCACGGTCACAGAATCCAGACTCAGTCCCAGGCTTCTCTGATTTCTGACGCCTGGCTCATAACCACCGCAGCTCCCTGGTTGGAAAAATACAGAGGGAGCCTTGCCTTAGGTAATTCGAGGTCTGCTTGATCAAAAGGGAATAACAGATCTAACATGTCACAGCATTAGACTTGTCTGACAGGACACTTTCTACGTGACTGTTCGCCGGAAACGAATATCCTTCTAGGAATTTACCCCTTGATTTTAAAACGTCTTTCTCCAGGTGTTTCTGTTTTGTTCTTGTGGCTTCGTGTGGGGTTGAAACCTCCTATTTCCCCTTGTCCCTTTTCAGTATAAAGCTGGGCATCGGGTCTGTGTGAGTCCCCAGTCACCCAGCACTGCATGCATGTGGGGCTGGAGGACACCTTGGTTTGTGCATGGGGAAACTGAGGCCTGGAGAAGCCAAGGGACTGGTGTCTGGCTCCCCAGGCTCATGATGGGCCGGAACCGAGGGTGTGAGCCTGAGACCACGTGGACCCCCAGGGCTGAGACACTGACCTGCTTTTGCCACCTAACTTCATCCACAGGGTCCCCTCAGGTGTGGCGGGTGCTGCAGAGCCCGGGACCCAGCACACACGATGGAGAGACTGCCGGCTTTGTCCTTCAGTGGGTTTCTGCTGGAATATTGCGGCATGACCAGCAAGTGCACCTGTGCGGGACGGGGTGGGGGGGGGGGGGAGGCTTGCAATAGGGAGAGCCAGGGCCTCAAAGGCGAATTCAGTTTGGCCTTGGTCCTGGGGACCGGTGAGAACAGATCCTGAGAGGCCTTCCGTCCCCGTGGTCCATTCCTTGCTCCACACAGGCCGCCTCCATTTCTGGATGTCAGAGTGGGTCCTTTCAGTCTGGGCCACGTCCCACAGGGGCTGAGAGGGTCGCTCCTGTAGGTGATCTCTCTAGCTTTGCTCCCCTCTACCCACCCCTGCTTACTTCTGCCCACCCCCATGCCCCTCTGCCCACTCCCACTCCCCTCTGCCCACCCTCCTGCCCTCTGCCCACCTCTGCCCACCCCTGCTTACTTCCACTTACCTCCACGCCCCTCTGCCCACCCCCACGCCCCTCTGCCCACCCCTCCCTCTGCCCATGCTGCAGGCCTCCTCTGGCTGTACTGTTCCAGCTGAGGCAGCTCTTGTTTCGTGGAAAGACACCTGGGTCCCCACCAAGGCTCCAGATGGGCTGGCAGTAGCTGCAGACTGGGCACCCTGGGACTGCTGGTGAAATCGAGTAGGGGTGCGATGCGGAGGTGGGGGGCTCTGAGGAGGAGCAGGGCACTGCAGAAGGCCTCTCACACCCTCTCGTGACTGTGTGGGTGAGCAGGCCATGGAGAGGGGCACACGGCCTGCATTCAAACAGAGCTGGGCGGTCACTGAATTTCTCTGCTTCCCGGCCCAGTCACGCCCAAGAACAGGTGACTTGGGAGAGCACTCACGACGCACATGCTCCATGTACGGATTAACTCAGTGGGTCCTCATAACGGCCCTGGGGGACGAGAGCCGCTAAGGCCATTTCACAGACCAGAGCACCGAGGTCCAGAGAGGTGCCTCCAAATGACAGAACTGCTGGACTCCAAGGCTATTCCCCCGTTCATGAAGGCTCAGGGCCCCCCCGGGAGTGGGACCTGGAGCTTTCTGACACCCAGATCAGCTTCATAGGGGGAGCCTCTGTCCTCCGCAGGCAAAGGCTACAGCAGGAGCTGGAAGAGAGGGTGAGGCTTGCCCTAGCTCTTCTCTGGACTTAGGACCAAAGATGGGGACCAAGTCTATAGTCAACAGTAGAGGCGCCTGCGTGGCTCAGTTGGTTAAGCAGCTGACTTCGGCTCAGGTCACAATCTTGCAGTTTGTGGGTTCAAGCCCCGCGTCGGGCTCTGTGCTGACAGCTCAGACCCTGGATTCTGCTTCAGATTCTGTGTCTCCCTGTCTCTTTGACCCTCCCCTGCTCACACTGTCTCCCTCTCTCTCTCTGACCCTCTATTGTCTGTCTCTCTTTCTCAAAAATAAACATTAAAAAATACTTAACTCAGTACTAAGTGGGGGCATTTGTCCCTGGCTCTCCCTGCTCCCTTTTTCCAGCCACTGTCTCTTCCTGCTCCTTCATTCCCAGGGGCCGTGGAGCGGCCGGCATCGGGGTGCCCCCGCCGCTGCCCGGGTCCTGGGCTCTTGCGCTCCACAACTCAGCTCCCCCACTCTTCAGCTCTGGGACCTCAGGCACATTCCTTAACGTCTCTTGGCCTCAGTTTCCTTGTGCGAAATGAATACTATTAACCACAGTGTGTGCTTTGTGGAGGCATTTTGAGGATGACCCAAGGCAGTACAACCAAAGTCCTTCAAAGGCTCCCCGGTCCACACCCCACACCCTCCCCGGCCGAGAAAATCTGAAACACTAAGATGTTTATGACACGAGATAATCCTTCTAGATTCATGTGCACAGAAGAGCATATCAAGGAATGAAGGCCATTCTTAATGCCAAGGAGCAACTTGCTAACGGCCTCAAAAGCCAAGAATGTGGAGGAGTTATTCTGGTGTGTGGGGGTGGGGGCGGCGGAGGTACAAATGTCCATTTCCTTGCCCGTCCAGAACTGTACATACCTCCTCACATTCAACACGGAGCTGGCTGTTTCCAGAATGGTCAGAGGTGTCAGGAAGTCCTCTGCGAAGGGCCAAGCCGGACTCTTCAAGAGAGCACGGGACACATCCAAGAACCCAAATGCTGAGATCAGAGCAGAATCCTGGAGGGTTCTGTGCTGCCCGGGGAGGGCAGAGGAGGGACGGGCCCTGTCACTCCGCTCTGCCTAGACCAGACTGCTTCCTTCCGCTCTCCACTGGCCTGGCCACTCCCAGCCGCAGCCTCAGGGGGGCAGCTGGGGTGCCCATGAGCTGGTTAGAAAGACGGGATCCCTGGGACATCTGGTGGCTCGGTCAGTTGGGCATTAACTCTTGGTTTCCACTCAGGTCATGATCTCAAGGTTTGTGAGATCAAGCCCGGCGTTGGGTCCTGAGCTGACAGCATTAAGCCTGCTTGAGATTCTCTCTCTCTCTCTCTCTCTCTCTTTCTCTGCCTCTCTCTCTCTCTCTCTCAAGATGAATAAACTAAAAAAAAAAAAAAAGAAGAAGAAGAAAGAAAATAAAAAAGACAGGATCCCTCCTACCTGTGGCATCAGAATCCATATTTTAACAAGATTCCCAGTGATTCTTCTGCATGTTACCGTCCTGCTTAGAGACCTGAGCCAAGGGCACTTTTAACAAGAGTCCGTAACAGTCAGGTGCCAGGTTGCATAACCTGGTGTAAGTGGAGGCTTATGATTTCAGGATTCAATGAAGAAAACCAGGAAGGCTGCGGGTTCTGGGTCTGGGATGCAGTGCCTGTGACAGATCATCGAGAGGGGCCAGAAGGCTGTGACACCCCACTGACGCGAGCACAGGGTCTTCCCGGGGTTCCCAGCAGCCCCGCTGCCCCACTGTAGTGCCCTCCTCTTGCAATTCCCTTCAAACCTCACTCAACACAGAGCACCCCCTCCCAGCGACAGGGCTGCGCAGTGAAGACCCCAGCTGGCCCGTCCTGGGCATCACCGCAGGGATGAGAGCCCCAAGAAACTTCCCTGCCCCCAGACCACAGGGGACAGTGCAAGCCTGGCTGGGCCACCTTCACTGGGCCAGGCTTGCCTCCCGTCTCTGAGCTAGCTTCCACACCCGAGCTCCTGCTCACGATTCCCATGAAGGTCACGTGAGAAATTTGGCAGGAGCTCTGAAAACTGGAGAAGCACCTCCACTCTCCCTGCGCATCCCTCCTCCTCCACCAGTTGCACTTCTAGGAATCTGGCCTCGTGGTGAAGAACACAGGGTCACCGGTCACCGGAGCTGCCCGAAGGTCCGCAGGCAGGGGACCCTGGTACTGAGGTGGGGGTGCCCACGATGCACCACGATGCACGGGAAAGGTGCCTCAGTTCTGCTCCCGCCCCACAGAAGGAGAACCCACTGCAGAGCACAGAGGATAAAACAACTGGGGATTCTTTTCAAGGGTCTGGAAGGACGCTTCCACAGCCAGCAATCCACGGCAGAGGGGTCAGAGCTGCGCTTCTCAGTCTTTTCTTTTTAATTTTTTTATTTTAATGATTTCTTTGTTCTATTTTAAAGGAAGAGTGTGAACAGGGGAGAGGGGTAGAGGAAGAGAGAATCCCACTCTGGAATGGTGACCTGAGCTGAAATGGAGTCAGAATCAGAATCTCAACCCACTGAGCTATCCAGACACTCCTTTCTCATTTTTTTTTAACATCCCCAATGTCCCATCCATGAAATGCTTGTACGGGTATAAGGTACATCTGTTTATATACTGTGTGTGTATCTGTGCTTTAAACAAAACGAATTGGATTTTCTAGGACCCCCAAGAGTGAACTGTGCCCCCTGGGGGGGCAGTGGGTTATATCACCCCTATTAAGAATGTATAAGTAAAAGAGGGCAGAAGTTTTCCCCTTATTACCATTATTTACTCTCTTTTTTAGCATTTTTGGATTTTTTATTTGTATTATTTTTATTTTTTTAAGATTTTATTATTTTAAAATAATCTCTATACCTGACCTGGGGGCTCAAACCCACAACCCCGAGATCACAGACTCCACTGAAGGAGCCAGTCAGCCTCCCCTTTTCCAATCACTTATTTTTTTATTAAGTTTCATTAAAAAAAAAAGTATTGGAAGATATTTATATAGCACTTGGTGCGTACCTTGCACTGCTCTAAGAGGTTTACACAGTTTAAATCACTTAATCCTCATAATTGCCCAGGACATGAGTGCTGTTTTCTCCCCATTTCACAGATGAGAAAACTGAGGTTCGGAGAGAGTCACCAGCTTGCCCAAAGTCACCGCTCGGACGTGATGGAGTCAGGATGGCAGCCTGGGGCCGAAGCCGGTGTTCGTGCTGAGATAGACCTCGTATTGAATTTGCAATGAAAAGAAAAGGATGAAAAAGAAAAAGCAGGATGGGGCTGGGTTTTGTCTGCCGAAGGTTCATATAGATGAAGGTACTTTTAGAACTTGAAGTGGTTTGTACACGTGGGATTATGTGCATTGCGATGATTAGTCTGTGAATACTATCATGCTAATAAAACCCCAGCTGAGCTTGGGGATTTAATCTCAGGTCCGGGGTGGGGTGGGGGAGGCACCTACAAAAAGCCAGAGACAGAATGAGAGAGCCCTTTAGTGGAGACGAGGCAGGGCACCAGCAGCTGTGAGGAGAGACCTGGGGGCGACATGTCTAGGGAGTTGCACACCATTCAGATGGTAAGTCCTGGGGCCGGGGCAGAGCCCAGCCCACCCCCTCCTCTGCTCTGTGTCAGCCCCTCGACTAGGAGGGCTCACCTACTGGGGAGCAAGAGTGGATCCCCAGGGCACTACTCTTTGGTCCACGCCTAAAGTAGGTCACCCTAGTGGTACCCTCCTCCCCCCACAGTCTCTGAACCGTTGGGATCCACAGAACACAATTCAGACACCGCTCGTCCAGTCCTCAACCCCTATTTTGAGGAAACTGAGGCTCAGAGAGGAATATCTTCTGTGCAAAGTCACACAGCCAATTGGCAACAAGTTTGGAACTCGAACCCTGTCTGCTGGCTCTGCGGTCACCAGGTCGGGTGACCGCATGATACAAGTCTCCTAAGCTTTGAAAAGATGAGTTCGTTTCCTTCCTCTGGGTGGCTTTGGTGGAATGGCTTATCTTTGCAAATTATACTAAAATTATGTGCTCCCTCCGGGGCCTCTGACCCCATCATTTCAGATGTTTTAGAGGTTTTTGTCTGAATCGGTCTGACCTCATTAGAACCTAATGGAAACATTTCCCAGGGTCAAATTCATTTGTATTTCTCTTTCACTGAGCTCTTTTAGAATGACCCAGCACAAAAATGAAAACAAAAACCTGGAGAGAATTTCCTGGCATCCATAATGCAGACAGCTTGGTATCTTTGAAGTTACAATTGCTGGAGACGGATTGACCCCAGCTGTCCAGTCTCTGTGGTGACCCTCAGCTGGACACATTTGTCACTCAGCCCCAAAGTGATCTGCCCAGGATGAGACCCGTAGCTGTCAGAGAACGTCTAGCGTTCCATGGTAGGCATGGCCTGCAGGCCCCTTCTCTCCCTTCCTGGGCCTGTACCCTCAGTTGGCTATGATGCTCCCCTGCAGATCCGTGACCCTACCTCAGAACCTTTCCCAACCTTCCTTAAGTGGTCTAAGCAGCCCGTCCAATCTATCAGTGTCGGCCCTCAAAATGAAGCGCACTTGCTATGCTTTTTTTCTAAGTTTATTTATTTATTCTGAGAGAGAGAGAGAGAATGAAGGTGAGGGGCAGAGAAAGAGGGCAAGAGAGAATCCCAAGCAGGCTCACATGGTCAGCATAGAGCCCGATGCAGGGCTAGAACTCGTGAACTGTGAGATCATGACTTGAACCAAAATCAAGAGTCGGGCACTTAACTGACTGAGCCACCCACATGCCCCACCATTTACTATTCTTAATCTTGTTCAACATGCCCATTTTACAGATGAAGAAACAAAGTCCAGAGGAGCTCATTACACCAAGCAAGCCCTGGCTCTTTGAGGATCCTCACGGATTAATAAAGGGCAGCCAAGATGCATAGGGGCACACGTACCCCAATGTTCATAGTGGCACTGTCAACAATAACCGAATCATGGAAAGAGCCTAAATGTCCATCACCTGATGAGTGGATCAAGAAGATGTGGTATATACACAATGGAGTACAACATGGCAATGAGAGGGAATGAAATCTGGCCATTTGTAGGAAAGTGGATGGACCTCGAGGGTGTCATGCTAAGCGAAATAAGTCAGGCGGAGAAGGACAGAAACCATATGTTTTCACTCACAAGTGGAACAGGAGAAACCTAACAGAGGACCATGAGGAGAGGAAGGGGGGAAAAAGAGTTAGGGAGAGGGAGGAAAGCAAACCATGACAGACTCTTGAACACTGAGAACAAACTGAGGGCTGAAGGGAGAAGGGGAGAGGGAAAGGTGGGTGATGGACATGGAGGAGGGCACTTGTGGGGAAGAGCACTGGGTGTTTTATGGAAACCAACTTGACCATAAACTGTAAAAATAAATAAATAAAGAAAGAAAGAAGTAAATAAAGGGCAGCCGAGGGCCTCCCACACATAATTTTGTCCTCACCTACATGTTGGTATTGGAGGTCACTCAGGCCCCGTGGCACCCATCTCTTGGCTCTTCACTACTGATCCTGCCTCAGGCTCTGGGTGTTGGTATTTGATTCTGCAGCGGTTAGGCAGTGAGGCGGTGGTGACAGACCCCAAAACACGATGTCTCAAACACAAGCCACCTCTACTGGTCCTTAAGTAATAGCCTTAGGCAGATGTTCCCCATCGGTGGACACGTTCCTCCATGTTGCGATTCAGGGACCTCACCTCTTTCTGTTGTGTGGCTGTAGCAGCCCATGGGCAGGGGCCAGTCCTCTCCCAATCAGCGTGCAACCAAAGGAAGGGGACAGAGAAGACGGGAGGATGTGGGGACATAATACTTCCCTACGCCCCTGGCCAAAGTAGCACATATCACTTCTATATTTTTAGGTTTACTTCTTAATTTTGGGAGACAGAGAGTGCCTACAGGAGAGAGCGGGGGAGGGGCAGAGAGAGGGAAGGAGAGAATCCAAATCAGGGCTCCACGCTGTCAAAGCCCAGTGCGGAGCTCGACCTCACAAACCGTGAGATCAGGACCTGAGCCCAAAGAAGGGTTGGACACTCAAATGACCGAGTCACCCAGGCGCCCCTGCTTCTATCAGAGGTGCTCACATTCTGTTGGCTGGAATCCAGTCACATTGCCAAACCTAAGTGTGCGAGGTACTGAGGAATGGGGGCCAGCTCTGTGGTGATGACGATGATGGTGATGGCGACCAAGAAGGAGAGGAAGGAAAAGAGGAGGAAGAGGAGGAGGAGGGGCAAGGAGAAGCAGGAAGAAGGGGAGGAAGTAGGGGAAGAGGAGGAAAGTGGAGTTCTGGTGAGCAGGGAGCAGTCTCTCCCAGGGTCTCAGCAATCCCTAATGACTGTCATTTTCCCTAGCCGACCCCCCCATTCCAGGTCTACTTCTCAGAACCTAATCCCAACCATTAAGTCAGTGTCCACATCTAAGCGAATGATTGGCCCACTTTTGTACAGCAAGATAGAACTAAGTCATGACCCCAGAACTGTCATACTCCGAAGTTGAACTGAATAGGCATGTTTTTAGCAGTCAATCGCCAACACTTAGAGTATTATACATAAGACACACTCAGCCTGTGTTGACATGAAGGAGGAATGGCTTTTCTTTTTTCATGAATCCCTCTGTTACTTTCACACCAGGTGCCGTTCAATCTTTGGACTGTACAACACTCATCTATAGAAGTAGAAACAAAGATGGATATCAGAACAGGAGAAAAGCACAGTGTCACAGTTACTAGGTGCTCAGTAAAAGAGCTTTTATTAATTTGAACAGAGTGAAGGTGGCGCCTGTTTTAAGATCAGTGCGCCAGGAGCAAGATGAAAAAGCAGAACTATTTGTGAGTTTTCATTTGGCTTTGTCTTAAGTACTTCTTATTTTTTACTTGTTTCTAAAACCGTATTCTTCTATTTAAAAAAAAATTGGGGTGGCTCAGTCAGTTAAGCGTCTGACTTCAGCTCAGGTCATGATCTCACGAGTTCAAGCCCCACGCTGGGCTCTGTGCTGACAGCTAGCTCAGAGCCTGGAGCCTGCTTCAGATTCTGTGTCTCCCTCTCTCTCTGACCCTCCCCTGCTCACGCTGTCTCTCTCTGTCTCTCAAAAATGAATAAAAAACATAAATTTTTTTTAATTTTTAGAAAACATGGATAAACAAGAAATAGAAAATTAAAATAGCTCATAAACCCCAGCCAGGAATGGCCACTTTTAACATATTGATGGGCATTTGGCCAGCTTTTATATACATAAAACTTAATAAAAAAAAAAAAAAACAAACAAACAGGGCGTGGGGCTTTTAAGGGATTTTACCTAATTAGGCAAAAGTGATCTAGTCGGTTCCTACTTCTGGAGAACTCACTAATGTTTTGCAAGCCACACTTGATGAAATCTTCGAGGACAGGGGCAAAGGCATGACCTGCATACATTCTTAATATGCTAATTTTTGTTTGGGTTTCTGAACAAAACCCGTCTTTGAAAGAAAAATTTAACAGATTTGAAACCAGAAACCCTGTCCTCCCTGGAGGCACTAAAAAATGCAAACTGAGGGCTTCTCTGGTGTGGAGGCTATTACTGACTTCCTTCCCCAAACAGGGGGCGTGTTGCCTCGGCCCCAACGCTTCGGGTCCCAGGGCCAGAGACTGTTTGCTTTCCGTGCACTCATTAACCATGGTGTGGGATCCAATAACTGCTCTAATTTCCTACTTTAAATGTTTTTCTTTCCCCCCCCCCCCCCCGCTTTTCAAAAATGTCTTTTTATGCTGTCCATTTACATACCCGTATTCAGTCACTGACGCGGCCAGGGCCGGTCGCTGTCAGACACAATACGGGACCGAAACTGCCGCGCCTTACAGTAGCATTAGTGTTGAAAATGGAAATTTAATTTCCAGAAATGAACCTCGGCGCTAAAAGCTCCCTTTGTTGCTGTTCAGATCAGGAAGGAAAGTAACGTGCAATTAAAAACATCTCAAAGAGGTATTTGTTATGCGGTAGAACAGATGCGTTGGAAGGGTGTTTTGAACATGGGGGGGGAGGGTGGTGTTGGGGGGGTTGGGGGGGGAGCTGGATAAATGTTTTTGATGAGAATGAAGATAGTAGTAATGCCTTACATGTGTGTCGTGCTTTTAGTCTCAGCGGACGTATTTGGATTCTCACGGGGAGCCTGGGAACGAAGCAGTGCAGATGTGGAAACTGAGGCTCAGGGACCGTGCAGGGGCACAGTCTTCCCAAGGTGACCTGGTAGAAGCCAGGCTAGAATCAGGGCTAGCAGAACCCTTCAGGGCTCTGCTTAATAGCGTTCAAATGAAGGAAAGGTCTTAAGCCTCGAAACTTCCAGAGAACCATGTTAACTGACGTTGGGCCGTAATGGAGGCGTATTTTGAAATACCGGCCCAGGATCTTCGGGGTCTCTGTTTCATGCCACCCCGGCCTCCCATCTTCCCAGCCCCCAACACTCTGACGGCAGTGTTCAGCGTCCTAGGTGACTGCCTTTGGGCAGAAGAGAGAGAGAAAGAGAACATTCTCATTTTGGTTTCAAAACAGACATTGGAAACTCAAGGCAAAAGCAATCAATTGAGAAGAGACTTCTTAAGCCCCTGAAACCTGAGGATTTGAGGTTGGAATATTAAAAGGTGCAGTCCTAAATGTCATGAACAAGAGGTTTAGGAGCACACAGGTTCAGCCCAATGCAAGTCTAAAACTAAGGGAGCAGGGGCACCTGGGTGGCTCAGTCGGTTAAGCGGCCAACTTCGGTTCAGGTCATGATCTCACGGTTCGTGGGTTCGAGACCCGCTTAGGGCTCTGTGCTGACCACTAGCTCAGAGCCTGGAGCCTGTCTTCAGATCCTATGACTCCTTCTCTCTCTGACCCTCCCCTGCTCACACTGTCTCTCTCTCTCTCTCTCTCTCTCTCTCTCAAAAATAAATAAAAACTTTAAAGAAAAAAAGTACTAAGGGAGCAACAGGATGCCCAGAGTGGGGAGGGCACCCCCAGAGGGGCTGAGATGAGGGAGGCAGCAAATCATCATTTGTTTCCTGGGGGGAAATGTGAATTGGCTGAATTTATCCTAAATTGACTAACTGCTGCTCCCGCATCTGGAAGCAACAGAGAAACAGCGGGTTGTCCAACACATGAAGCTGGAGAACCCTCACAGTCCGTGTGGAGAAGAAAAGCTATCAGGCTGCGGCACCCCTCCCCCACACCTGACCCACCGAAACTTGACCAAACACTGACATTTTTTAAGATCAAGGCTTAAAAGTTCTGGAAGAAAATGGTAGACTATTTCTTTATCACCTTGGCAGGGCAAAGATCTGCCTAACTGTAACTCAAAGCTAAGATGTTATAAAAGAAAAGATTGACAAATTTGATTAAATCACAAAAATCTCTGCAAGTTCTGAAAAAAGTAAGAAAGCAAAACATAAATAACAACTAAGTACAGGACTAGATAAGAATAAGAGAAAAATAGACAAGAGTAGTATAAAGGATTTTATTAAAAGTACTTTGAGGGGCGCCTGGGTGGCTCAGTTGGTTGAGCGTGTGACTTTGGCTCAGGTCATGAACTTCACATTTGTTGAGTCCGAGCCCGGCATCAGGCTCTGTGCTGACAGCTCAGAGCCTGGAGCTTACTTCAGATTCTATGTTTCCCTCTCTCCCTCTGGCCCTCCTCTGTTGTGCTCTCACTCGCTCTCTCTCTCTCTCTCTCTCAAAAATAATAAACACTAAAACTTTTTTTTATAAAATAAAAATTAAGGAGGCATGAGACTTTTGATTCTGACCAAGACAGTAACTAGTACCAGGCTTTCCCTCCCATGATAAACAACTAGAAAACTGAGAGGGGAGAAAAAAAGACCTGAATCAACTGTCTTCAGACATTGAAGAAATGGCAAAGTAGACTGTGTGATCTTTGGGTAGAGTTGCCAGATTTAGTAGAAGAAATACACGAGGCCCTGCTAAATATGAATGTTAGGTAAACAATGAATAATTTTTAGTATGAATATTTCCCATCTGATATTGGAGACATATTTATACTAAAAAAATTCACTGTTTATCTGAAATTTGAATTTAAATGTGTGTTCTGCATTTTCTGGCAACTCTAACTCTGAGAGGAGAAAGAGATAGGTTAGCCTACCCTAGCTTTCTACCTGGAGGCCCTTTCTGGCCACAAAGTAGGAAGGAAAAACAAATTAATAATAAAATACATATGAAAAATCTCCAACTATATGGAAATTAAGGAACACACTCTAAGTAACCTATGAGTCAAGGAAAATATTAGGAGTAAACTTAGACAATGTTTTGAATTAGGGGCGCTTGGGTGGCTCAGTCAGTTAAGCGTCGACTTCGGCTCAGGTCATGATCTCACAGTCCATGGGTTCGAGCCCCACGTCAGACTCTGCGCTGACAGCTCAGAGCCTGGAGCCTGCTTCGGATTCTGTGTATCCCTTTCTCTGCCCATCCCCCACTTGTGTTCTGTCCTGTCTGTCTCTCTCTTTCACTCTCTCTCTCTCTCAAAAATAAACATTAAAATTTTTTAAAAATAAAATGTTTTGAATTAGTTGACAATGAGCGTACAACAGGTAAAAGTCTGTGGCCTTCAGTTGAGGCAGAATTTAGAGGGAAATATTTACCTTTATCTGCCTAGATTAGAAAAGCACAGGGGTACCTCCCTGGGTGGCTCAGGTAGTTAAGAGTCTGACTCTTGATTTCGGCTCAGGTCATGAGTGCATGGTTCACGGGTTTGAGCCCCATAGCAGGCTCTGTACTGGCAGTGCATGGCTGCTTGGGATTCTCTCGCCCGTCTCTCTCTGCCCCTCCCCCTCTCACATGCACATGTACACGCTCTCGTTCTCTCTCTCCCAAAATAAATAAACTTAAAAAAGAAAAGCAGAAAGGTCGAAAGCTTATGTTAAGAAATGAGAGGAATAAATAAGACATTAATTCCAAAGGAAATGGAAGGAAATCGTGAACATCAGTAAAATAGAAATATACAAACCAAAAAGAAAATCAATGAAACCAAAAGTTGGTTCTTTGAAAAGATCAAAAAAAGTGATAAATTTTGAGTTAGGCTATTCAAAGCGAAAGGGTTATAAGGGAAAGAGAGAAAGAGAGAGAGTAAGCAAAACAAATCACTAATATTGTGAATGAGAAAGGGTACATTCCTGTGGTTTGGTCAGACATTTAAAAACCAATAATGGAAAAATTTAATGACTTCATGATAATTTAGATGAAATGGAAAAATTGCTTGAACATATGACTTAATAAATAGACAAAAGGAAGAAAATCTAAAGGGCCTTTTATCCATTGAGGAAATTGAACTTATAACTTAAAATTGTCCCACAAAGGGGCTCAGTGGGCTAAGCATCTTGATTTTGGCTCAGGTCGTGATCCCACAGTGTGTGAGTTCAAGCCCCACATCGGGCTCTACACTGGCAGTGGGGAGCCTGCTTGGGATTCTTTCTCCCTCTCTGTCTCCCTCTCTCTCTGCCCCTCCCCTGCGTACATTCTCTCTCTCTCTCTCAAAAGTAACTAAACTTTAAAAAAATAAAATAAAACTGTCCTATAGAAGAATTCTAGACCCAAGTAACTTTAATGATTCTCCCAAACATGAAAGGAGGAAATAATACAAGTCCACACAAACTCCTTCAGGAAATAAAGAGGAATTACTTTCTCACTCAGTTTATGAGGTTGGCATTAGCCTGACGCTAAGACCGTTCAACAAAACTAGGTCACAGCACTCCTAAGGAACAAGAACACAGACATTCTTTTTTTTTTTTTAATTTATTTTTGAGAGAGACAGCATGAGCAGGGGAGGGTCAGAGAGAGAGGGAGACACAGAATCTGAAGCAGGCTGCAGGCTCTGAGCTAGCTGTTAGCACACAGCCCGATTCTGGGCTCGAACCCACGAACCTTGAGATCATGACCTGAGCTGAAGCCGGAAGTTGGACGCTTAACCAACTGAGCCACCCAGGCGCCCCAAGAACACAGAAATTCTTAACCAAATGTTAGCAACCAAACTCAGCAATAAATAAAAAAGGATAATTCAATGTGACCAAGTAGAGTTTACTCTAGGATTGCAAAATTAGTTTAACATTTGAAAAATCAACTAATTCAGCATATTAACAGAATGAAGGAACAAGTCAGATGTTCACTTCAATACAGTCAGAAAAAACATTTGAGAACATTCAGTGCCCATTCGTAATAAAAACTCTGTGCAGACTAGGAACAGAAGAAAACCATTTATTTATTTTTTTTATTTTATTTTATTCTTTTTCTTAAAATTTTAATGTTTACTTTTGAGAGAGAGAGAGTAAGCAGGGGAGGGGCAGAGAGAGAGGGAGACACAGAATCTGAAGCAGGCTCCAGGCTCTGAGCTGTCAGCACAGAGCCCGACGCGTGGCTTGAACCCACGAACTGTGAGGTGATGACCTGAGTAAAATTCGGACGCTTAACTGACTGAGCCACCCAGGTGCCCCTTGTGAAGTTTTTCTTAATAAAATGACTATTTAAAAAATATTTTTAAGTTTACTTATTTATTTTGAGGTGGGGGGGGAGAGAGAGAGAGAGAGAGAGAGAGAGAGAGAGAGAGAGAGAGAGAGAGAGATGGTGAGGGGGCAGAGAGAACGAAGAGGGAGAGAATCCCAAGCAGGCTCCGCACTGTCAGCATGGAGCTTGCTGTGGGGCTTGAGCCCACAAACCCTGAGATCATGACCTGAGCCGAAATCAAGAGCTGGATACTTAACCAGCTGAGCCACCCAGGCTCCCCTAAAGTGGCTATTTTTAACTTGACATCTCGTGATGTCTGTTTGGCCGACAAAGCATTACCCTCAACGGAGCCCTGGAACGAACGGTCAGCTAAATTTAAGACCTAGCCAAACTATTAATTTGCTGTGTGACCTCAGGCAAGTGCATTCCCCTCTCTGGACTTCAGCATCCTGAATTAAAAGGAAACAGTGGACTGTGTCACAGGTTTTTGAATTTTCTTGTGGAGCCTCTTGCTCCCATGAGGTTGTTCTTGCAGAAACTGCTAGTGCAGGTTAGGGAAGGGGAGGAGGGTGGAACTGGAAGGATGAAATGGCCCCCTCCACACACACCCCCCCCAGCAACTCTGCTTTTATCTGCTTGGTTCTCCTGCAGGCTTGCATCTCAAAGTATTGTCTTTTGTTTGTTTTGTTTGATTTCCTGCTGTTAGATCCTTCATACGGGCCACTTTTCACCCAGTTGATACTAATGCAGAAAAAGATCCCTAGTTCGGGGGTATATTTTTCTGCTCTAAAGACTAAAGAAGGGGTGGGGGGAGGAGAGGAGAAGCCAGAGGGTGATTTGGGTAGAAGAAGGTGTTCACAGAGCGGCTATGTCCTCCGCTGTGGGAGGGAGATGAAGATGCTTCCGAACACAGACTGAGAGCAGGGATAAGTGGGCTCAGCCCACAGCTAACTCCCCAGTGTAGACCCTCCCTGGTACCCCCAGTATCTGCCACCCATGCAGACCCTGAATTGAGGGTTCAGAACCTGTGGGCACCAGGACACGAAGGGGAAGTTTCACCCCACATCCAGGTGGCCCTGATCTGAACCAGTTGGAGATATGCCCTTAGCCTGGGCGGAAGTCAGCTAGGAGTTGGTATTGAACTTCCCTGTAAGACTTAATTTTAACAGGGCTCCCTGTACCAGATACTGTTGATATTCTGTGGGTCGATCTAGTTGAATCATTACATGAATTTACCCCTTGACGAAGGGAATGTAAACCGAGAGGCACGAGGTTCTGCTTCCGAAATGTTGGTTTGTTAGATTGCACGTGTTTCGTTTCCCCGTCAATATACAAAGGTGCCTAAGAAAACATGCAGTTTTTCCTGAAGTAGTTTTCTCTGAGTGCTTTTCCTACAGAGCAGTCACCTCATTATCCAGGTCTCTGTTTCCACATGTGAACATTATTAAGTAAACCTTAAATAGCCTCAAAAGTTCTTCCCAGCTCTGAAGTTTCGCAAACTTCAAGAATGCTGTTACTTTGTTACTTTGCTAGAATATATCTTTCAATTTTAAAATTTATGAATAGAGAAGCAGCACATTGAAACAAAAAGGTAAAACGAAACACTGAGAGAAGACCAGGCAACAGATTAATGCTCTTAATATGTAAAGAACACTGAAAAATAAATGAGAAAAATGCGAATGTAATATAAAAACATTGTCAAAAGCCAGGAACAAGTCACTAACAAAAAGAGCCATGCAAATGGCTCATAGATATAGGAAAATGTTTGGCTTCACTATACAACAAAGAAAAAATTTTTTAACTAATTTGTTTTTAAACTATGAAAAGGATGCATATTAGATGAGTTAAGAGTATAGCGTCAGATAAACCTGGGTTCAAATCAGTGTGTGACTTGAGACATATAATTTCATCTCTCTGAATGTTGGTTTCCTTCTTTTTATTTATTTTTTTAGGTTTATTTTAAGTGATCTCTACACCCAACGTGGGGCTTGAGCTCACAATTCTGAGATCCAGTTTCGTGCTCCACCGACTGAACCAGCCAGATGCCCAAAGTTTCTTTTTATTAGAAGTAGACCCAACAAGGAGTGCCTGGGGGGCTCAGTTGGTTATGTATTCAAACTTCAGCTCAGGTCATGGTCTCATGGTTTTCGAGTTCAAGCCCCGTGTCGGGCTCTGTGCTGACAGCTCAGAGCCTGGATCCTGCTTCCGATTCTGTGTCTCCCTCTCTGCTCTTCTCTGCTCATGCTCTGTCTCTCTCTCCTTCAAAAAGAAATAAACTTTAAGAAAAAGAAAAAAGTAAACTCATTAAAAAAAAAACCCACTGGGGCTCCTGGAAGGCTCAGTCATTGAAGCATTGGACTCTTGGTTTTGACTCAGTAATGATCTCATGGTTTGTGGGTTCCAGCCCCGTGTGGGGCTCTCTGCAAGCAGCGTGGAGCCTGCTTGGGATTCTCTCTCTCTCTCTGTCCCTCCTCCAGTCGCTCTCTTTGTCTCTTAAAATAAATAAATAAACCTCAAAATAAAATTAAAAAATAAATAAAACAGACCCAATAATTAAAAATGTTTTGTGTTTTATTTATTTTTGAGAGAGAGAAAGAGAGAGAGAGACAGCATGAGCAGGGGAGGGTCAGAGAGAGAGGGAGACAGAATCTGAAGCAGGCTCCAGGCTCTGAGCTAGCTGTCAGCACAGAGCCTGAACGGGGCTCAAACCCACGAACCGTGAGATCATGACCTGAGCCGAAGTCGGATGCTCAACCGACTGAGCCACCCAGGCACCCCCAGACCCAATAATTAAATGTATTTTGTTGAGCCGTTAGTCTGACAGTACCAGAAACATTTAGTTATAGCTAAAAGAGAAGGATTTAAAAATAATGATAATGCTCAGTGTTTGAAAAGGTATTGGGAAATCTGTCAATTTCCAATATTGCTAGTCCACAGAGAAATTTCCCAATGTTCAAAAACCTGAAAAATGTATATAAACTGTACACCTAACAATGTCATTTGCAAATATGAATCTTGAAATATTATCAGTGATATGTACTAGTCGTTATGACATGGGTATTAATTACAACAATGTTTATAATGTAGAAAATTTGGAAACCAAATTAAATATTCAAACAATATGAAATTGGTTACATAAATCATAGTCTATCCATAACACAAATTTTCCATGCAACCATTAAAAATCACATTGAAAAATGTTATATCATATGGGAAAAGATTCACAATGTACTAAGTGATAAAGGCAAATTACATATCAGTAAGCCCAAATTGGCCTCAATTTTATTTTTTTTTTTAATGTTTATTTTTGAGAGAGAGAGAGAGCATGAGCAGGAGAGGGGCAGAGAGAAGGTGACACAGAATTGGAAGGCTCCAGGCTCTGAGCTGTCAGCATAGAGCCATACACAGGGCTCGAACTCATGAATGGTGAGATCATGTTCTGAGCTGAAATTGGACATTTAACCAACTGAGTCACCCAGGAGCCCCTGATCTCAATTTTGTTAAGAAAAAAAAAATGGAAAAAGATCTGGAGAGATAAATAAAAAATATAGTTATAAGTTTTAGGTAGAAGACTATTTCCTTTTTGTGCTTTTCTGCATACTTCAAATTCACTATGTTGATATTAATATACTTACATAAATCAGATGGAAAGAGGGAAAGAAGGAAAGGAAGAAAGAAAGTAAAGAAGGGAGGGAGGAGGGAAGAAGGAAGGAAGGAAAGAGGGGAGGGAGGGAGGTAAAGAGTGAGGGAGGGAAGAAAGAAGGAAGGAAGGGAGGGAGGGAGGGAGGGAGGGAGGGAGAAAGAACTTAGTACCCAGAGGTGCTATGCAAGAGAGTTTTGGCTCTCCGCGTGGCACACTTCCCTGGAATTTAATGACTTAAAAAAGCATCCGAGTTATTATTGCATGTGGTTTTATGTGTCAGCAATTCCGGCAGAGCTCAGATGGGAGATGTCTCTGTTCCATGTGCCCTCGACCGTGGGCCCCTCCATGGTATTCAGCTGGCAGCTGTATGGTCTGGAGGGACGAAGGAGTGTGAGCGTGAGTGTGAGTGTGAGTGAACACTCCCAGGTCTGGCACCTTGGCAGCGTAGTTGGAAGGCTGGTGCAGCCCGACCTGCCCGTCTGCGTGGAAAGTCCAGTTTCTCCCCCTGTCCTCCTCCGGCTGGCTACTCGGACTTTTCACAAAGCAGCTCAAGACTCCAAGAAAGAGGGAGGAGAGACCAGGAGTCCACATGAAACCCGCACCCACCCAGAACCAGCATGGCGGCAAGCACATCATCCATCTGGCTAGTTCCAGACCAACCCGGATGCAAAGCGAGGGGAAATGGACCAGTCTCTGGTGGGAAAACACCCCCAGATCCCCAGCCGTCCTCAGGGCCCCACAACTGCCTATTGCAACAGCAGGGAAGAAACCACATCATACGTGGAGAAAGAACTTAGGCTTCGGATTCCTGTCCTTCCTCTTTTAACCACGCAGATGACCGCTAAATAAGCTCACCCTCATCTGTAAACTGAGAGCGGTTCCTGCAACTCTCACCACGTCCTCGTGTCACGAAGCCCCACGCACCTCCTATCAGGCCACACTGTTTGCAGACGTAAAGCCACACGCCTCTGGGTACGGAGGACCCTCAGCACGTTTTAGCGAACACTCTGATGTTCCAGAAGAGTATTTGCAAACTGTGAGTCTCACGGTCCACGTTGCACGAGGCCATTGCATCAGGTGAAAACTCCAAATTCCTGCCTGGGCCCAGCGCATTCCTACCCACAGCAGCTGACTGAGCTGAGCAACGGTTGTTGTCCAACGTGGAGACACGGCCTCCCGCTTGGCCAAGGCCCCAGTTCTCACGAAATGCACGCATGTGCTAGAGCCTGGCCCACTTTACCCCTGGTACTTGATGGCCCCCTGAGCGTTTTCACCAGAGACACCTGAAATGTAACGTGCCGACATCGTTCGTGCATCACAGGAAAGGATACAAGCCGCCTTATTACTGTATTGTAGTTATTTTCAACGTTGGCCCCAATATCTAAGCATGGACCCCTTCCACCGAGCCATCTAGGACTTGCTTGACGAGTGTAGTGATGCGGATCCGGGGATAAAGAGCCGGAAGACGTGACTGGAAAAGGCTGACCTCCCGCTATTTCGAGGAGCCTTGACATCTAGGAACCACGCAGAGGCTCCAGGAAATCCATCCCCACTGAGATCGTCCGGTGAGTGGAGTGGGGGTTCCTGGACCCCGCCTGCCGTGGCCGGCACGGGCCACCATGACATGTGAGATGCCGGGCCTGCCTGGGACTCTCCCCACAGACCTGGACTGCGGGTCTTCATTTATCTGGAAAAGCTTCAGGGTAGTTTCCCTCCCAGATGTTAAACATTAAATGGCAGAGCTGACAGAGACAGGTGCAGTGGGACTTTGACTTTTACACTCGCCGTGATGTTCTGCTAGGGGGAGTCCTTGGGGAAGTGGGTCCTTAAAGGCGTATTCGCCAGCCCTCCCCCCCATTCTCCCAAGAAAAGCCCATGACCCTCTCAACAACCAGCAAGCACAACTGCTTTTAATTTCAATGGATTGTTTTTTTATCATTAATTTTGGCAGCAGAAAAATACGCCTTTGATATCAAAGAAGGCAGGCCTACTAGAATTATTATTAGATTAGTAATAGTGGTGGTAATAAATTGGACCGAGTGAGAGTTGATGTAATGGACCCTCCTGGCCCTGAGCACAGGACTGTCAGCCCTACTTAGCTCCGTCTTCCCTCCACCCTGGGTTAGAAGTCCTTGTGTGTCTGTCTCTCTCCCTGCCCGAGTTGTCAGCACCAACAGGACACGGGCCTCGTCAGGTTCACTTTTTTACCTCCCAGCCCTCTGTGGCACAAAGCATACAGGGGCGCTTAATCAATGCATCACAGAAAATATTCAGGAAGGCCTCAGTTAGCTGGAAACCTTGTTGGGCTGCATTTTATAAATGACTCTCTACCCGAAGGAGGGCAAGGCGAAGGAGAAGGAAAAGCTTGAGGATTTGATGCTTTCTCCTGTTTTTGTTTCTGTCTCCAAAGCACAGACAAGGGCTGGCTGGGGATCTGCTCTCATGCAGCTCACTCTCCACACAGCGGACTTCCCCGCCCCAGGCCTGGAGAGTAAGTCAGATTGAAGAGTCTCCCGTCTCTCCTGGTCACTGAATCATGATGGGCAGAGGCAGGGGGAGAGTTTCAGACACTGGACGAACGTTATCCTGGGGCCCAAGCATTCATTCATCCGTTCATCTGTTCATTCATTCATTCATTCAACTAGTGGTCATCCAGCCCCTATTAGGTACACAGCCCTAGGCAGGGAAGATTTAACTAACCCTGAGTCCTCCACCCCCCACCCCCACCCAGTGGAGAAGTCGGGCAGACAATAAACAAGCAAACTATAAACATGCACTACACCAAGTGACTCTCAGAGTCACAAAGAAAAATAAACCAGCTTCAGGGCACAGGGTGGGGAGATGCGTTCCTTGGGATGGGAGAAGGCGCTAAGGCAGGGCGCTCTGGGAAGGAGTGAAAGGCACAGAGAAGGGGAAGAGAGCTCTGGGCATCAGCGGACAGGCGCGTGGGCCGTGGGAGGGTGCATGGGAGTTTGAAGGAGACCCGTACGTTAGCCAGGCTGCCCTGAGGACTTCAGAGTTTACTCTGAATGAGATGGGTTTTGTGCAGAGGTGTGATGTGATCTGATTTGCATCGAAAACCACCACTCTGACTTCTGCATGGGGCGGGGGGACAGAGGGGGACAGACCGAGGGGACCCGAGTGAGAAGGTAAAGGCAGGTGGGAGGTTCCTGCAAGATCCAGGCTGCATGTGGTGGTGAGCTGGGGGCTTGGACAGGATGGGAGGTGGTCAGCTTCCAGACAGACTTCCGTGGTAGAGCAAGCAGGGTTGATGTGGCGGGGGAAGGAGGGCTGTTGGGAGGGTGCAGGGGGAGACACAGAGTCAGGGATGATGGCAAGGTTTGGACCCAAGCACCTGGAGATCCAGTGCAGGACGTGGAGGTTCGGGGCAGGACAGGGGGGCTCACCTGTGATTCGAGGCCCCTTCCCTTATAAAATGATGAGGCTATTCTTGACCTTGAAGGGCTGCTTGTTGAATAAACAGATGTGGGTAGAGGCAGATTTAAAACCTAGCAGTGTATCCCTTCATCATTTTTGTTGAGCGTCTGGGCCACATTCTTTCAGGATCTCTTAACTGATTGTTCTAGAGTCCTAGTTTTAGAATCTCAGCCCAGGCGGTGGGGGGTGGGTGGGTGGAGAGACAATCAGAATTACAAGGGGAATGTTTTCATGACACAGGTGCCAGGTGCAGCCGTCACTTGTGAAGGGGAGTCCCTTGCCCTGAGCAGGGGGCTTGGTCGGTCACAAGAGTCTTCGGGTACACTCAGGTATGCTCCAATCCAGCCCTGGTGGTGTGGAAGGAAGCACGCAGACGTGCGGAGATAAGAGCCACATAGGAGAGGCGGTGTCTGGTCCGGGAAGGATCTCTGACCTTGGGGGTTGAAACCTGAGCTGAGAGAAATATCATTATGTTAATCATTAATGTAATTTACTAAGCAAGATTTCTATTTCTCCAGAGAAGAAAATTTGGAGGGAGATGAAGAAATTGAGTACTTTTGTTTCTATATTAAAAGTGAAGTTAAGGGGTATCTGGGTGGCTCAGTTGGTTAAGTGTCTGACTTCAGCTCAGGTCATGGTCTCTCAGTTTGTTGAGTTCAAGTCCCACATCAGGCTCTGATGCCGACCCCAGAGCCTGCTTTCGATCCTCGGTCCCCCCCTCTCTCTGCCCTTCCTTGCCTTGCACATGCACGCTCTCTCTCTCTCTCTCTCAAAAAGAAACACTAAAAAGAAGTGATCCGAAAGTGACTTTATAAGGAGAAGAATATTTTTATAATTTCACTGTTTTGTGATTTATTATTACACAATAGATCGTATATTAGAATTGAATAGAAAAATCATAATTTCTGGATATTCAGTAATGGTCAACGCTTTCAAGAGTATAAAATGACACAGCCTTAAAAATTACATATATACATCTGCATACACATATACGCATATGCCCGTATTACATGTACATATGTGTACATGTGTGCACACACACATATATAACATGTATACATATCTGTAATATACACACACACCAGTGAATCCGAAAAATAGCAGAAATAATTCACACTCCAATCAGCCGTATGGTCTGCGGTCTGTGTTTTGTTTTATTTGGTTTTTAAATTTGGGAAGTAAAGATTTACCAACCACCTCCCCTGTCAGAAGGCGATGGTACTCTCTTATCTTTGCTGTGAAGTTCTGAAATACCTAACTCTACCACTAGGGGGTAGCATCTTCCATTACTTTCTTCATCTCTCATTTCTACCTGGATTATGGGCACATAGGACACATGGTATTAAGACCATGGAGGAAAGAGGGGCAGATGTATCTTACATACCAGGACATTTAGTGGGTCTCTTGCTCATCTCCATTTGAAAAACCAGCAAAATGATTCTCAGAGAGGTTAAGTGATTTATAGGAGGCCACACAGCTGGAATTATGCAGAGCCTATGCTGAAACTCAGTCCTAACTGCAGGAACCAATTTGCTAACGACAATGCTAAATACCTCTCTGTGTCCAATGAGATTATTTCAATCTACTGTCGAAAGAGTCCTGAGGAATCAATGGGTCCCACAGCTTACTTGATTCCTAAACAGTGTTTATAGACTGCAAAGTGCTATACAGATAGAAGAAATTTTATTAGTAATAAAATTGTCTCTTGTCTGTTCCAAATTGCCCTACACCATGACAGCCGCCTCGAGAATGAAGAGCTCTGCTTTTCCTTTTCTTCTTTTACGGCCCTGCTGCTGGTGCCCAGCACCCACTGGGCGCCCCACACATGCTCACTGAACTGATCCTCTGAATTTGTCCGCTCTATGAAATCAGAGAAGCCACAATTAATTTGGTTGCACTGTATTATTAATGTTCCTGAGATTGATATCGGTGTTGAATGCCAGAGAAGCATTCCAGCTGCCTGTCCTCTTGAATAGGCGAAGAGAGGGAGATGAAACAGTTTCGAGTTTCCCCAGCGAGGCCCTGCCGAGCACTGATTCATGACTTCTGTTCAGACTCCATGCCAGAGCGAGCGGCAGACACCAGGCGCGGCTTCCCACCAATAGCATCTATGACAACCACTGACGCCATGGGGTGTCTCCCGGATGCCGGGCGCCATGCCAAGCGTCTCCCAGGCACGGACTTACTTAGCCTCGCTCCCCACCCTATGGGACAGGAGCTACCAAGTCCGATCCTCATTTTACAGCTGAGGTTCGGAGAGGTTAAGTAATGTGCCCATGGTCAAACAGTCGTAAGGCATCGGGCTGGGTTTCAAAGCCTAAGTTGTTAATCAGGATGTTTTCTGACATCTGAACATTAAGAATGAGTCAATACGCAATACTGGACCCGTTCACCAAATTCTGGAAACACAACCCAAAGCAACGTGCAACCCCTTAAAGCCGAGGCAGGGCGAACTGATAGCACAATCAGTCAAACAAACGCGCGCTCTCTCTCTCTTTCTCGTTCTCTCACACACAGACACATGCACGCGCACATGCGCATGCACAGTCTCTTTTTCCGCCAGACACAGGTATTTCTTCTATCTCTGCTGGGCAATTTGATACACTGAGTCCAGAGCTTTTCGCGGGGACACCAGGACAGTTACATCACCATCAGGCAGGCAATCATGGCGACTTCAACAAATAACAAATTAAAAACCTCGGGACGTCATTTGGGTGGCCGGGGTGCAAAAGTATGTCAGGGAGCATCTACCATTGAGTTAGTTCTCGGCGCTCTCTGGAAACAATGCCCAGGTAATTATTTTAAATGAACATTAATTATGTCATTATTAGAAATGGGGAGAAAATGCAATTTCCTTCTGTCACTTCTTGATATCTTAACTAGAAGGATATTTGCCATGCTATTATAGCAAGCCGCCGTTCGCATCGCGGTGCCCAGGCAATAACAAGGAGACATGTACATTTTCATATGAATATATCATGCCTAACTAATGAGATTGCTCATTTCATAACTTCAGTTCCATTTTTATTATTTCATAAAACTGGAAGTCCTTATCCATTTTATGAAAAACACCAAACCTTTGTGAAATTCATTAAATAAGCATAAAAAATTCATTAAACAAGTGAATTCCATTCAGGGCTGCTTTGATGCAAATGCCCTTTAAGCAATGTAAAACCCCGTATTGATTTAACCTTTCATGTTCTGATATTTCCATGTGGATATAAAAAAAAAATTCTTTATTCAGGGAATGAAATTAAGTGCTGATCCTTTGATCTCCAGCAGGGCAAGATAGATTGGTCAATTTAAGTAGTGCTGCTGATCAGCAAACAACTGAATTTAAAAGTATTAAGGCATGTCGATATTTTAAGTATTGTCACCTGCACATCAAGTAAAGGGGGGAGATTATTATTCCAGCTCAATTAAGTTTGTTTGCTGTCAAGCTGACCTTGGAAGGGCTGGCCCATTGGGCCGTGGCTTCGCGCCCTTGGAAGTTGACAGGGCAGCAGTGCCAAGATGTAAGACACCAACAATAGCCCGCATAGGTTGAATTGTGTGGTCGGAGCAACCACACAATAATTAGCCCGGAGACACAGTCCCCTTGGGGTGTGTCCCCTCATTAGCAGGGGACAGCCAGGAGAGCAAACACTAGTTCAGAGGAGGAGAAAGGGGTTGGCCCTTCACCCAAGAAATCTTCCGGGAGCCCTCATTAGGCAAAGAGCATAAGGCAGGCTGTAAAGAACTTTGGGGCTGCGCGAGGGCTCCTGGAATTCATCTAGCCACTCTTCATCCGTTCATTCATTCACTCATCCAACAAGACGTATTAGATGTCTGTGCTCTGCCAAGTATTGTGCTTGGGGCTGGGAGGATAAAGCCCAGGCCTCCTAGAGTGCACAGACCGTGAGAGGAGTTTACTACAAAGACGCTGGTCTGTAAAAATAAATAAATAAATAGATAGATAGATAGGTAGATAGATAGATAGATAGATAGATAGATAGATAAATAAATAAATAAATAAATAAATAAATAAATAAATAAATAAATAAATAAAAATCTGGTCCATCGCGTAAGGTGCCCGAATCGAATCTCAGCTCGTCTATTTACCAGCTGTGTTCTGTGACCTTAGAGAAGTGACTCAGTGTCTCTGGGCATCAGCTGTCTTGTGTTGCCACCTCATGGGGCCGATGGCCCAACTAAATGAGATGTTGCAAATAAAATCCCTCCGCAGAGTGGATGGCAAGCAGAGTGCCTGGTAAGGGGTCATCAGGACCATCATCCTCATCATTACTGTTATTTTTATCTGAGTTTCTCACGTGACAGATAGAGAAACTGAGATGTGGAGAACAGAGGACACACAAGGCTGCATGGCAAGCTGGGACTCAAGGAGACTTTTCCAAACCGACAGTGCCCCCTCCCCCCACAGCCCCTAAGCTATAAGCTCCATCTTCCAATGGACTCCTGACTCCAACTGGCTTTTGTGCCGGTAAAATCCAGGGCCGGATCTGCTTCAGGTGAGGCAGGATCCAGGAGCCCAGTGATGTCACCAGATCCAGCTTCTCTCTTCACTTTTCTGCTCCATTTGCTGAGTGATGCAAGCATTTCCTCTCCCAGTCCCTCTCCCTGTGTCTTTGCACATGGCCCTGAGCGGAAGAAGGAGAATCTTTGTGTTCACACTCCCAGAAGAAAACTGAAAACCGATACGATCAGACCAATTAAAGTCACATGTTCACTCCTGAATCAATAATGAACCAGTAGATGGAAGGCGCTGATTGGCTTAGGCTGGTCTCACTCACGGTTCATGTTGGGCCGGGGATGCTATGGGCCCCATCCAGAGCCACAGAAATCAGGGGCTCCTGGGAAAGTGAGGGATGGCAGGAAAATGCACGCTGGAGATATAACCACAAATGTGCTCACACATGTGCAAAAGCCACAGACCACTGCAAGGTGGGGATTCTACCACACCTAACTGGTATTCATGAAAACACCGGCATGAGAAAGAGTGAAATCTACATTCTCATCAACACGCACTGGAGTGTGAGCTTCAGAACGGCAAGGATAGTATTTTTGTCCTGTTCCCCAGCCTCCCCCCAGGGCATGGCCCCGTGTGTTGGGAGCCACTCTGTCATGGTTATGAGCATCAGAAGACTTGGTCAAAGTCAGAATCCAAGCCCTACCACTTACACACGCGAACTCTCATGTGAATAGGGAAAGAAATTCAGGATCTGGCTACAGAGTATTGTGAGCATCTGGTGAAGGACTATCTGTAAATCCCATAAAAGAAATCTGGCAAACGGGAAGCATTAAGTACTGTTATGTATTATTATTACCCATAGGAACTGCCAGCCCCCAGTCTGGCCCTCAGTGATATTTCACATGAACATGCCTCCGGTCTACCCTGTACTCCCTTGACCAGCACCGCTGTCACTGCTGTGCCCCTTCTCCTCACGACCCAGAGCAAGCCACCTGCCCTGGGAACCCTTTCCCAAGCCCCAGCGAGAGAAGCATCCCCCTCTGCTTTACAATCCCCCAGATCTTTCTCTGCTGTCTCTTTGGGAGCCCTTGACACACCATATTGCTGTTTGCCTCTTACCTTGCTGGAAGCACTCAGGGAATGTTGGAGGCAATGAGTTCTTTTCTGCCTATAGATCAACCCGATCGTGATACTTCAGTAAAACACATGCGGCAACAGGGAAGGGATTCGGTCTCTGGTGTTGGAATCAGGGCGCAGATGTATCTAAATGTGCAGGCCTCCCTTGGTTGCAAAGGCTAAAACCCCAACTCAAACTAGTTAGCAAGGGGTATGGAAAGAAAATAATAGTATGCTTCTCAAAATGGGAAAGTGATTTTTTTTTTAAGTTTATTTATTTTGAAAGGGACAGAGACAGTGCAAGTTAGGGGATGGGGGTGAGCAAGCAGAGAAAGAGGGAGAGAGAGAATCCCAAGCAGTTTCCATGATTCCAGTGCAGAGATCGACGCGGGGCTCGGACCCACGAAGTTGTGAGATCATGACCCGAGCCGAAACCAAGAGCTGGATGCTCCACCGACTGAGCCGAGCCACCCAGATGTCCGGGAAGGTGATATTCTGGATGAGGAGATGCTCACAGATTCAGAGACTGTTAAGATTTTGTAATGCCAAAGGACTTGGGAATGTGTAGAGGCGCTTTGCCGAGCTGAAGGTAACAGGGGTGCATTCACTAGGGCCCCCAGAGTCCCCAGCCTTGGAGGAAATCACACACAGACAGATTCCTGACCAGGTATAGAAAGCTCCATTTGGCATTTCCACACGGAATGAACTGGGGTCAAGGTGAATACCCTTCTGTCCCTCATCTTCCCTGACTCTTCTGTAGCCTCTTGCCCCTTCCCTGTTAACACACAGCATTGCATTCCTATATTGAGAGACCAAGTGAAAAATGAAGGATGGTTTTCCAGGACCAAGCCCTAGAAACTGAGCTCTTAGCAAGTGTTTACTGAAATAGCTCAATGAGACAAGTGCCGTTACCTCCCTCACTCTGTCGATGGAGAAACTGAGACCTAACGAGCAATGAACTGACTTGTTCTGAGTGAACAGTTGAAGCGGCGCCTGGGTGGCTCAGGTGGTTAAGCTCCGACTTCAGTTCAGGTCATGATCTCGCAGTTCATGGGTTCGAGCCCCACATCGGGCTCTGTGCTGACAGCTCACAGCCTGGAGCCTGCTTCGATTCTGTGTCTCCCTCTCTGTGTGCTCCTCCCCTGCTCATGCTCTGTCTCTCTCTCTCTCTCAGAAATAAATAAACATTAAAACGAATAGAGTTTGTGACTCTGTTTACATGATTCCAGACCCCCAACCCCTCCACCTCCAAGCTACGGTGCCCTGTTGATGGCATACCACTGAAGGGAGGGGAAGATAGATGGACATGGGAGGGTTCTGGTTGCAGGCAAACCTTGTCCACAGTAAAGCCTGGACAACTAGATCCTGGGGTTTACTCTCTCCTCCTCAGCCTTATCCTCAGCAGGTAGAATTCATTCTCTCACAGCAGAGAGAATCCCCCCTGGGATGGAATATGGCTGACTCACACTTTCTGCATTTCATATCTGTGGTTCTATCCGGCGTCTGGGTCTGGTCCGCTGGGGTCAGGGGGCTGGTGTTCTGCAAGAGTCAGGGTGCCTGGGGCACATGGCTGGAGTGGGGTAAAAGAACTCTGTGGAGGCACCAAGCCCCTGGCACCAGGAAGTCCAAACAGTAACTGAAGCCCCAGCTTCTCTAACTGAAGGCCAACCAAAAGGATGAAATATACATGGCAAACATCCAGTGTTTCAAAAAAAAGTGATGAGGTGCAAATAGTCACTAGGGCTCTTTTTCATCTTTAAATCTGCTTAGTAATATGTGTTCCTGCTCACTGCCAGAAAGAATAAGGCAAGAGATGGTAAAGACAGAACTGCGTGGATATATATATATATATATATATATATATATATATATATATATACATGGCTTATGCAGGTGGCCAAGCATGCTGCAAAGGTATCGGCCAACAGAGTGGGCCATCTGCTCCGAATCTTAATAACGATAGCATGCAAAGCCCTTGATGGCATTATGAGTCTCTCTCTGCCCTTCCTGAGCTGGGTGACTTTGGACAAGTCGCTCCCCCTCTCTGAGCCTTCACTTCTTCCTCTGTGACTGGGGGCAAGGGAAGCTAATAGGCCGTGGTTTTAAAATTAGGTTCGGCTGAGTCCTTAGGCACCCCTCAGAAGGCCTTGTCGGAGAAGGGTGGGGGGCTCGGTGGGTGGGATTCCAAGCCCCACCCCCACCCCTGCGAGCCTCACCTTAACCAGACTACCCTGCTTTTATCTCTTTTATAATCAGGGTTCTGCATAATATTTTGAGGGAAGGAACAGTTCTGAGGCTCAAAGGAAAATGAAAACCACTTTGCCACCCCTTCCCCCACCTCCCATGATGGGAAAGTGAGCATGAGACTCATCCACAAAGAAAGGGCTTTGCTTTCTTCCTGGGCAGGACCTCACCCTCCACTTCCTTTCTGCCCTTCCTGTTCTTGTTCCCCTTAGAAACCCCAGCGGCCTGGCGGTGAGACGGGGCATCGTTTTCCTTCCTGGCTAAACAGTTTCATGTGCGGTCTCTCGGTGTCTGTGAGATTGAAATAGAGCTTGTAGAGACCTGGGCAAAAAAAAACAAAAACAAACAAAAAAACAAACACCTATTCGTTTGCATTAATAACAACTGCTGAGAAACAGGACCTTTCCTATCCTGCTGATACATTTCGCCTTTCGTGACGGACATTTGATGGCAAAAGCCCTTGGCAGTACTTGAAGGCATTTAACTTAAAACCGTTATTAGATTTTTGTTTAGCGCTCCCTAGACACTCCCCCCCATCCAAAAATAAGGCCTTCAGATACCTCTGAGATATTTAAGTACGCTGTCTACAGAGACCACCCTCACACCAAAGGCAAATACTTTAAAAGTTGCTTTGTAATATTAAAAGAGAGAGAGGGAGCGAGCGAGAACGTGCGGGAGAGAGAACCGGGTGGATTTTCCATGATTACTAATTTAGCAGACTCTCTGTTATGTTTTATTGATAGTTCTAAACATAAATTTGCCTTTGGTATACTTTGCTGCCGATGCCTGAAATAAGACATGTAGGAACACATAATCCTACGCCTACGGCTTTTCAGAATGTTGTACAAAGGCTCTTTGTGGTAACCCAAGCAAGAGATATTTAAATGGAGGCGTGCGGGGCTGCAGATTTGGGCGGAAGGAGAAGTCGCTGGCTGCTCCCTGGTAGCGCTCTCCAAACCCCAGCATTCATGCAGTTTTAAATACAACATTTCTTCTAGTTTATTTTCGAATTAGGAATCCTGATCTCGCCCACATTTTATTATTTGCGATTGAAGAATCGTGCGCGTGAGGCCCCAAGTTCACAGGAGAAAAAGAATACATCTTGCACCACGTAAGAGGGTGGTTATTTATAACTCCAGCACGCCGAGGATCCCAGCATTGAATGTGCGACGAGAGACCTTCACATGCTCAGAGAAACACAAAACTCTGCGCACAGAGCCCGTAAAGAACAATCCCTTTCAAGGATGTGCTGTCAGGCTCCCCCTCCCCACCTTCTTCTTCCTTTTTAAATCATGAGGTGCTACGCGATCATCAGATGTATATATTTTATCTTCCAAATACGAATGGGTTTGAACACAGGGTGAACCATGGAGGAGGTCCTGACGCCATTATAGGCACTAGTTTCTTTATAAAGAAACGACCTCGATGAACATAATGGATCCGCGAGGAACGCTACTGTGAGCCGTTTGATAGTGTGGTTCCCGGATGCTGTCGACACTCTGGCATTATCTGGTGGATAAACGCTGTTTTCACAAATGACACGTTCACAATCAAATCAGTTGTTTCTTTCCCCCAACTTTCGAACAGCTGGCCATGGAGGCAGTGAGGAAGGCCTCGTTTTGGGGTCCATCAAGGCCCTTCAGAAGGGCAAACATTCATTCTCCTGGCCCGGTTCTGCAGATGGCAATATGGGGCAGGAGCAGAAAGATACAAAGCCATCTCTTAGTATTATTTTAAAGGAGACAAAGTATCTAATAGTGGCTCTAGGCAAACACACTCTCAGAGACAGATCCCTTAACTCCCTGGTATCCTGGAGCACAAAGCATTTTAATAAAAAAAAGATTTTGGCTGCCGTACGGGTCTGAATCACGGGGCCTCTTTCATAGATAAAGGTCCTCAAAGAGAGCCAGCCGGTAGCGTATCTGATGTTAAATTGAGCTCCAGGGCCTCTCCTCCAACCTCCCCTCCCCAAACTCCACTTCAGGCCTTGGGAGTCCAAGTGGAGGGCAAAGAGGAGGCCTCCTCTCCGCCTCCCTCCCAGCCAGGGCTCGCCTCCCCCACGCAGGTGAGCCCCGGAGCGTCCCCAGGCCCCCCCGCCCAGTCTCAGCCCAGCCCGGCCCAGCCTTCCCCGCCACATGTGGGCAGCAGGCTCCTGCGTCCAGCGCGAGGCTTTTCTGCACAAGGACTTGTGAGTTCTTGTCAGCGCCTTCTCTCCAGCTTCTTTAAGTGCCTCATAGGCTGAGACGGAGGGCCTGAGTTCCAGGGGCGCTGGCTGCTCTGCCCCTGACTCCGGTCACTGTTTCCTGTGCCGCTAAGGTGTGGATCTGAGGACGGTGAGATCAGACCACGAGGTCTAAAGGGAGCAGATAAAATACAGTCTGGTCATAGGCCCATTATTCATATACTTGGGTTTTTTTAATGTATTTTTGAGAGAGAGGGAGAGGGATAGCGGGGAAGGGACGGAGAGGGAGACTGAAGATCCAAAGACAACTCTGTGCTGGTAGCATCGAGCCCCATGTAGGACTTAAATTCACAAATGGTGAGATCATGACCTGAGCAGATGTCGGACGCTTAACCTACCAAGCCACCCAGGCACCCCCATACTTGTTTGTGAAAATGCCTCTATGTGTCATGCCCTTTTCGGCATGATGGGGTATCCTAACAATGAATGAACGCGATTCTTACTTCCGTGGAAAGCACCTAATGGAACGCACATAATACATGTAACATCAGGGGCTATGAGATAAAGAGGGCTTGAGTTTTGGTTTTTGTTTCTTTGTTTGTTTGTTTCAAGGAGACCCTTCTGGTGGAAAGCACAGTGCTATTTGCAAGGAAGTTTTGGTCACTGGAGTATAGGGGGTTCCTCTGAGAAAGGTCAAGAAAATCATGCTATGAGACACACTTAAGAGTAAGTCCTCCTGGGGGGCCTGACAGGCTGAATCAGAAGATTCACAGGATGTGACTCTTGATGCGAGGTTGTGAGTTCGAGCCCCACATAGGGTGTAGAGCCCCACCCTGGGTGTAGAGATTACTAAAAAAATTAATGGTTCCGTCCATTAGGCACCCAACTCTTGATTTCAGCTCAGGTCACAATCTCACAGTCCATGAGACTGAGCTCCATATGGGGCTCCGCACTGACAGTGCAGAGCCTGATTGGGAATCTCTCTCTCCTTCTCTCTGCCCTCCCCTGCTTGTACTCTCTCTCTCTCTCTCAAAATAAATACACTTTAAAATAAATAAACAAACAAACTCCAAAAAGAAAGTGTAAGTCCTTTTAACCCAAGTGCCCTTTGTTTGCTGGACACTGTGCTGTTTGGAAGGTTGGGGCTAAATCATTAATTCCACCTGCCAGGGAGGTAAGAGAGGTGGAGGGGAGGAATGGAGACAGAGCAAGAAGGTAGGCTGGAGTTAGGTCACCTCTGCAGCCCTTGAATACACTACGTAACTTCATAATTTTAACAATTACTAGCGTTTTTACTGGTCATTGGAATCACTTTGGGAACAGATCTAGGGCCAGGGCGAGCAGAGTGAGGGACCCAGAGGGGAGCGTTTACAGAGGTGTCCAGTCTCAGGGTCCTGGAAGTGCCAGCAGCCCCTGACTGCGGGGTCCCCCTTAAACTGTGCACACTACGTGGCTCATTTGCTTTCCCCTGGTCCCAACCCTATCAGGGAGCTTTTACAAATTCCCATCATTGGGCCACCCCCCAGAGGTTCTGACTGCATTAATGGGCCTGGGTGTTGAGATACTTTGAAGCTCCCCACATGATTATAACACGTGGCCAGTCTTGAGAACCACTGAGACAGCAGGGGTCCCCAAGCTGGGCACAGGGAGCAGAACTGCTGATGATCAAATAGCAATGCTGAAAGCAGTGGGAGATGGTCCCATTCCTCACATACGCTGGGCTCCGTCCTGGGCAGCTTGGCCAGTTTGAGATTTCCCTCTTTGGATGATGCAGGTCTGTCCTGATCACAGCGGCCATTGGGAGGATTTCCACACCCTAGCTCACTTAATTCTGGTGACAGCTCTGAGAAGTAGCTATTACCATCTTCGTTTATGAAGAGGAAACCAAGGCCCAGAGAGGTTAAGACCCATGTCTAAGGTACACGGAAAGGAAATGGGATGAGAGTATGCTCTTAACCTCTTTTTCAAAGCACGTTCTCTTAACCTTCCACCCAGATACACAGACTCTCTCCTAGGCAACTGGCCACCTATCATGAGTGGTAAACATGGCTCAGAATCTGTGCTCTGGGAGCAGTAGTACTTAGAAAAGGTCCATTGTCCTTGGCCTAGGAGGAAATCAAGTCGCTGTTTGGCTTTGTACCTCTAGTCATCAGAATTAGCGAATGTCTAGTTTGGGAACCAGGTCTGATCAAGGTCAGGTTTCTGGCTGTGTCTGGCTCCAGGAGGAGACCAGCCAATGACAAGTAAGGCACCTGGCACGCTAGGTCCATGCTGATTGTCCATTCTCCAAAGCACTCAGGCAGTGGCAGCCCCACGTAGGGGCACTTGCAAAACTATTTGCCCGAGTCCTTGCCATGACAGACCCCTTTGGCTAACAGTCACAGGCCGTGCAGGGGAGGCACCCTGAAGAGATACTGCTTGGTTTCCTCAAAGGCACAGAGGATGAAGGGGCCGGAGCAAGAGCAACCCCAGTAAGGGTGTCTTTCAAAGTCAACATCACCACTACACAGAACATGATGACCCAAGACCTCACTGTACTTGAGTTGAAACTGGGATGAACTGATGCTGGAATCATCAAGAGTTGGGTTCTCCGTGCTGCTAGCATGTAGCCAGAGAAATACCCGCCCCTCCTATCTCTGCTGACAGCATCGCTCTCCTGCTCAAGATCTTTCCAGGCTCCCCACTGTCTACTAAGCCAAGTACAAGTTCAGGCTCTTCACGTACCAGCTACATGAGCTTGGGCAAGGCCTCAACCTCCTGTAACCATAGTTTCACTGTTTATAACATGAAGATACTAACACTAGCAACTACTTGTGGCAGATCGATTATGAGGTGACTTTGCACCAGCTTCCATTCAGAGGAAGAATTTATTTCCACATTCCTTGATTCGGGCTGGCCAACTGAAACAGGGACTGTGTACCAACTCCAAACCTAGGCCTCAGAAGCTTTGTATTTTCCTGTTACCACCTCAGAATCCTATCTCTTGCATGTGAACAAGCCAAACTAGTCTGCTGAAGGGATATGAATGCATTCAACAGAACCCATCCAGCTTAGGCCTTCTTAGACTAGATCTGTAAACCTCTCAAGAATCAAGATAAATAATAAAGGATTGTTATTTTAAGCTATCGACTTTTGGAATAGTTTGTTACACAGTGATAACTGACTGATACACTATTTCATAGCATTTCATGCTTCTCAAGTGAGATAATGTATCTAAAGTGTTTAGAGCAGTATAAGTACTCAACAAACACCAATTAGTACTAGTAATCATACTGATTATAATAGCATCAGCTGCAGAAAGTACTCTAAACTCTTACAATGTTCAGTGTATCCTGTTTTTCTTACAGTATGCTATACCTGGATTTAAGCCACACTGAGATATTTTCCAAACACCCTTTGCACATCTCACATCTTAAACTTGATTATACCCTTTTTCTTCTCTGGAATGTTCTTTACTGCAATTACACCCCCAAATCATCTCTTACCTTGAATACTTAGCTGAAATGCTACCAGGTCCAAAAAACTTTCCATGGTGACCATCAATAGAACCTGTTTCTCATTTTTCTGTGTATCCTTAGCACTTTGATGATTTATCATATGATCATACTTTGAATTATTTTGGAGTTGTGTCTGTCTCTCCTGCATGACTGTAGGCTTTCTGAAGACAAATCTTGAGTTGTTTTCATCTCTGTTCTTCCTCAGTGGGCCTAAATCAGGAATGGCAAAAATGAAAATGTAGGATACCTGTTGGCTCTAGCCAGTTGGTAGTCTTCCTGGAGCACTGAGTTGAAAATGGTGTCCACAGTTAGTATCAAATTATGTACCAAATGGGAAAGAGACCCCTTTCAGAGCAGGGACTCAGATGTTTGCTCATATCATTCACTGTAGAAACTTCCTATTTGAAACAAACAAAAATAACACCATGCCACCATTCCTCTAGTATGTCTAATTGTTAGCTCATCTTACCCTCACGACAACCATGTTGTATTATTTTCTTATTTCAGTAGAGGTTAACTGACATCACTCAGTTAGCAAGAGGCAGAACCCAAACTCGAATGTGGATCTCCTGCCTCTAAACTCAAGGCTTTTACTGTGGAATACGAATTGTCCTAATTGACATCATAGCCCCGGGTTTATATTTTCATGCACCATGGAAATTCACTTCAATTATGTAAATTGGGATATTTATCTAAAACACAGAAAAGGACACTATAGCCCAAAGCATGGGGCACATGTGGATGTGTGCACACAGCAGAGAGCCATAAAAACAATCAAACGACTTGCTTTTAGCTCTTTCCTACCATAATGTCCTGCCATAATTCTTGGTGTGGCCAAGCAGGCAGGCGCCATTGTTATCACTGTAATAACATTGTAAGGTCACGATTTAATGAGTATTTACTCAGTGCAAAAGGAATATAATATTTCTCAATAGCAGTCGTGGCTGGGGGATCCAGATGTTTTGGTAAATCCAATTTTCTGGTTAATAAAAAGGGACTACTTGGAATATTATATAATAGTGAGGAACAATGAATTAGAAGGACTTACAAGAATGTCAACAGGTCACAAAAACAGAATGCTTCCAGAAAAAAAAGAAGAAAAGTGGGGCACCTGAGTGGCTCACTCGGTTACACATCTGACTCTTGATTTCAGCTCAGGTCATCATCCCAGGGTTGTGAGATCGAGCCCCATGTTGGGCTCCATGCTGAGCGTGGAGCCTGCTAGGATTCTCTCCCTCCCTCTCTCTCTGCTCCTCCCCTGCTTGCTTGCACATTCTCTTGGTGGAAAACAAAAAGAAGAAGAAGAAGGAAAGAAGATCAGATCTTCAATACAGTCCAGTTCACAAAAATCAAAACCACATACACAGAGCCACACACACCTTTGACAGATAGCACCATTATGCTTATCGGAGGAAGGGGAGTGGAGATGGAAATCACCCAAAAAGGAAAAAAATAAAGTCAAGCAAGAAGGAGCTTGACTCAAGCAATGATGATAATTGGCTAAGAAGGGAAAAAAGTGAGCAATACAAATCCATGGCAGAGGCCTAAATCTTACTAATTAAAAATAAATTAATTAAGGCACCTGGGTGGCTCAGTCAGTTAAGCATCTGACTTTGGTTCAGGTCATGATCTCCCTGCCCATGAGTTCAAGTTCTACATTGGCCTTTGTGCTGATAGCTCAGGGTCTGGAAGCTGCCTCAGATTCTTTGTCTCCCTCTCTCTCTTCCTGCCCCTCCCTTATTCACTCTCTGTTTCTCTCTCTCTCAAAAATAAATAAACATTACTAGAAATCTTTTATAAATTAATTAATTAAAATCTCTGTATAAAATACAGGGTGCCTGGGTGGCTCAGTTGGTTAAGTGTCCAATTTCAGCTCAGGTCATTCATGGCTCATGAATTTGAACCCTGCGTTGGGCTCTGTGCTGACAGCTCAGAGCCTGGAGCCTGCTTCAGATTCTGTGTCTCCCTCTTTCTCTGCCCCTCCCTGGCTCAGTCTCTGCCTCTCCTTCAAAAATAAATAAACGTTAAAAAAATAGTATAAACTAATGGATTTGAAATATACAAATATTTCAACTACCATCACAAGTATTTCCCCCAAAAAGTACTTTACTGTGGACAATAATTATCTCTGCCTGTCATTCCATAACTACACGTAAAGCAATTTTTATGGTCCAGGTGTTGGGAGTACAGAATAACATAGAATCTCAAGGAAGTGCTAATATTTATCAGGCACCTACTCAATGCTAAGCTCTGCCCAAGGAGTGTCACGCATATTATAATTAGTTCTCATAACCTAATAGCAATTATTTCCCTCTTTTTAAACATAAAGAAGCTAAGGCCAACAGGTTAAGAATTTTACCCAAAGGCATGGCAAGAAAATGGCAGAGCTGGCGTTTGGGCTCATCCCTCTGTCCACAAAACCCAAGCTCTTCCCATGACATCAAGCCACATACCAGCTGGTATTTCAGCAAAGTGGGAGTGGAGACAATGAGACGTATATTCTTGTCTTTATGTCGCTCAGTGGAATCATGATACGCACTGAATGGACTGTGAGCTCCTTGAAGGCACACACCGCCATCCCTACAGAGTAAGCGTTCAGCACAATGCCAGGCTTCTCATTCTTGTCCAAAGAGAAAAGTAACTAACGGCACTGAAAATAGAAGTGTACTTGGCTGGCTGTCCTCTCTACTGAATAGCTTTCCAAAGAAGGCAAATGTTATTGTTTTTACCCCTTTATATAGAGACCGGGAGGTTGTCTAGACAAGCATCTCATAACATAATTCACCACAGACCAGCCTGGGCCAGAGAGAGTTCCCGCCCACCCCCCAGAGTGGGAGATTACTCATGTTCTTCTGCTTACAGAGAAGGATTTAAATCCAGTTACCACCTCCCCACTTCCGAATCACAAGCATCATCGCCATCACCATCCTACCACTACAGTCTCGTCCTCACTACCACCACTGTTCATTGAATGTATTCAGTGGGCCAAAGCCGGAGCTAAGAATTTTCCATGCGTCCTCTCCTTTCACAACCTTGTAAGTCAATGCTAGTATCGATCCTGTTTTACAGATAAACAAATAGAGACTCAGATTACTTGCCCCAGATCACATAGATCATAAGCAATAAAATAGTATATTAGTTAGGATGCATCAGAATGTGCTTCAATGACAAACATCTCCCAAACCTCAAAGGCTTAACTTGTGCAAAGTTTGCTGCAGGGCTGAGGATTTCAGAGCCAACCGCTCTCTAGGTGGTGACTCCGACATCCGATGGCTTTCCCATGTCAGCATGAGTTCTGCACATTTGTAGAGAGAAGGGTACAGAAAAATGGGCATCTCCTACAGAGACTTCTCATTTCCTCTGCCTACAAGAGACTCACATTATTCCTATTTCTGTGGCCCAGTCTAACTGTAAGGAGGTTTGGAAGTGTTCTTCACAGCCAACATGCCCAGGAAAAAAAGGAGAAGCGTGTATAGGTGAGCACTGGAAATTCTACCACAGATAAGGACTCCAAAGCCCTCTTAGTCCCTGGAGAGACTTGCATCCTGCATGAATGTTATTTTGGCTTCTTGAACATTTTTGTGTGCTGTAGGGACAATTATCATGTGCTGTGCCTTGACCTGTGCTCAGACCCATACAAGACCATTTGCGTGCATTATCATTTCACTCCCACAATAGCACCACGAGATGGGCACTAATATCCCGGGTTTATAGATGAGGTAACCCTGGTTCAGAGAGGCAAAGTGACTTTCCCAAGCCAGAGCTGGGACCCAAAGTAACGTTTTTCTACCTCCAAAACCAAACTCCATCTATCAAGATCACAAAATAGTTGCCTTCACTCATGCGTTACTTTACAAAATCCATGTAAATATGTTTTGGATCTTGCGCTCGTGACAATCCTATGAGGTTGGTAGGAACGTCTCCACTTCACAGGGGATAACACTGGAGCTCGGCAAGTTTAAGTACGTTGCTCAAGAGGCCATGGAGCCAACTCCATCCATGGACAGAGATGAAACACCTTCAAGGCAAAGAGTTCCAAGCCCAGGAGAAGCAGAGGTAATAGGGCCCCCAAACTCATCTTGGCAGCCCAATCCCTGGAGGGAGAGAAGGCAAGAGAAATTCCAATCCTTGCAGAGTTCATGCTCTTAAACACTTATAAAAGCTTTAAGATCCAGACAAAATCCAGACCTAAGTGCAAAGGTTACTGGAGTTGGGATTTTATTGCCAGATGTAAATCCGTCTTCTCTAAGACCTGCCTCAGGTCCCTTGTGTCTCTCTTGAAATATTTCATGTGCACTGAATGGATTTGTTGGCTCCCTGTTGCCTTCGTAAATTATGAAGTCCAAGTTTCTTAGGGCCTGGCTCCAGAAGGGGTAGCTCTAACTGCCCTGCTCCCAGCACTGAATGGAGCACAGCTTGGCTTCATTTGTGGGGTTGCCCTAATTGACTCTTCGATCCACCATGTTGGGTTGAAGCGGGGAGGGGGACTGCTTGGCTCACAATAGGTCCCCCTGACCCAGAGCCGATTGGTCCAGCCACAAAGATACTGGACTAGAAATGGACCAATTAAATATTCTCTCTCCCCCCACCCCTCTTTCTTAGGAATATGGCCCTTATTAAAAGAAATAATGTTGGAGGTCAAGACTTCTTAATGGCAGCCCCTGGAGAGAAATTCCCCCAAGCCTCTTGCTCTCAATGTCTAAATGTGTCTCCCCACGTTTGGATGTCTATATCCTACTTCCCTTTTACCTTTCAGCCCCACTTCACTGAGACAGCATCCATCTGTCGCAGGAACCAAAAGAATATTGACTAACATGCGTTAAGCCACCTTCAAGACAAAGCCATTCCATCTTCAGCCTTCCCAGCACCCATCACTATTTGTCTGTATTTCTCCCTCAACTCCAGCAACTTCACCTACTTTCTTTTGGAACCCTGTGAAATGGTACAGCTGGGTGGGTGAGACAGAGAAGCAGCCAAGAGTACGGGCCTGGGCAAGAGATAGGTTTCTAGAAGTTTCTACATCTCCTCAGCATAGTTTTGCATCACACTGCCAGAACCCAGCGTCACCAATCACCAACCTCCTGCTTCGTCTGCCCCTGACCACTTTCTCTGGCTGCATCCCATTCGTTCCCTCCCATCTCTCTTATTAAGATCCCCAGATAGCTCCTTGCACAGTTCTGCATATGCCATTTCCTCTCTTACCTGAAATGCCCCCTCCTCCTCCCATTAAAAACTCGGCTTGTCTGCCACAGCCAGATTATTTCTTGATCTTCTGCACACAGCTACAAGGCACGGCTAGTTAAGATTCGTTACCCCCATGGCTCATTATACTAACTCTCTTCCGTTGCACTTAACATGTTGTGTTCTTATTATCTGATTTATTTCACGTCTGTGCCCCTCATTGTACTAAGTGTTATACACCCTCCTTAGGATGAATGCCGCCCAATTAGCTATCATTGCCTCTGTACAAAGCGGACTTTTGGGGTTTGTATCCTTTTTTTTTAAGCCCTCCCTAAAGAGATGCAGCCTCATGGGCGAAAAGTCTACAAAGATCGAGCTCTTAAATGTTGAAGTAGGATGTATCAGAAATGCTGCCCCGTGAGCGTGCCTGGCCCTGTACCGAATGAAAGGGGAGAGTGTACGGATACGGGGAGAGGTGAGCGAGCAGGAGACAGTGAGCCGTGTAACAGGAAAGCTAACAAAGAAGAGAAGAAGGCCAATCTCAGCGGATCCTCCCTCTGCTGTGAGCCAGCTCCGGGCGCACACGGATCTTTTCAGACATGGTCCTCCATCAAGAAGGCCCATCAGAATGTCCCCTGGGTGTTTAGAGGAAAAAATATACAGATCTTCTCTACACTGAGAAGTACTACCCAGGTGGCAAAACAGGAGAAATATCTACATGCCTGTTGAGGGATGCACCATAGATCGTTAAGTGAGCCCGATGGTGCTCATTGTACACGACAGGGCTGACGCTTCTGGGTGGTGGCGAGGTGCCAGGGTTTACATAGGAATTTATTAAATCCTCAGAAGGAAACTATGTGGTAGGCTTCTTATCCCCATTTTACTGATGGGGAGGTTGAAGACCAAGGACTGAGACACCTGTTCCAGATAACAGGGCTGGTAAGGGGCGGAGCTACTATGCAGGCAGCCTGTGTTTCATCGCCACACCGCGCAGGCCCTCAGCCACCGTGCTATAGTGTCATTCATCACGCGTGGGTGTTTGCTATGTAGACGGGGGGCGGGGGGAAGGAAGGAGAGAGGGGCTGCGAGAGGTTGTATATACAGCTTATGTTTGTATGGCTTGTATTAACGTAGGACATTTCTGGAAGGCAGCCAGGAAACTGTTAGGCGTCCATGCCTCTGGAGAGGGGGGATGAAATAATCAGATGACTTGTGTGTCTCTTGCACCCCCACCACTCTGTCTTAGGAATTCATTCAGCTGTAAGTAATAGAAAACTCAATTAACAGAGACTTAAACAAAACCAGTTTATTTGTCTGACATAAACGAGAAGCCCGGAGCCGGAGGTTTATTGGCTCCCTGATACCAGGCCTACTTCTGTGCGATCCCCTCGGCCTTCTGCTCCTGGAAACTCCTCGTCCTTGCTTCATTTATTCATTTACTTACTTGCATCTTCATCGACCATTTCTCTATGGTACCTGCCTGCCTTGCCCAGTGTCCCTCTTGTCTCCACAGCGTCAGTGCGATGAGGATGGGGTTTTGTTCGGTTTACAGCGGTCGCCCAGCACCTTAGAATCCCACTTGGTGCAGAGTAAATACTCAGTAAACATGCGTGGAACCAATGAATGAAGGAATGTTGCCGCTTCGATCATCACATCCGCGTTCACTGACTCAAAAGACGGGGCGGGGCCTCCCTGCTTCGGACTTCTTTTATCATGAAAATAAGCGCTCTCCCAGAATCCTCCACACAGATTTCCTCTAAACCGTTTTAAAAAAAAATTTTTTTTTTAATGTTTTTGAGACAGAGAGACACAGAGCATGAGAGGCGGAGGGAGAGGGAGACACAGAATCGGAAGCAGGCTCCAGGCTCTGAGCTGTCAGCACAGAGCCTGATACAGGGCTTGAAGACACAAGGCTCAAACCCACGAACCATGAGATCATGACCTGAGCTGAAGTCAGAGACTCAACCGACTGAGCCACACAGGCGTCCCATCCTCTAAGCCTTCTTAACCAGAATTGGTTCACATGGTATGCTCCTCTCCCTGCTCCCCACCCCCACCGCCAGCAAAAGATGCTAGAAAGCCAGGAGCAAGTGCCACGACTCCACACGGCCACCCCAGACAACATCAGGAGCTGAAGGAAGAGGCAGCAGGTGGATATCAGACAATCCATCATTTCTCCCACAGGTAGTTTGGCTTTTTACCCGGTGCATATTCTCCTTTTATGATGTATTTTTCTTGAAATACAAACATCCAGGCCTCGCTGCAGGCCTGCTCAGAATCTCATGGGGTGAGGCTGAGGATGTGTGGGTTTTTAAAGATGCTCAAAAGATTTTGATGCACCATCCATGACAAAGAGAACTTTCCAGAGAGTCTTAGAAGGCATCAGGGGGATTTTAGAGTCCTGGAAGAGGAAGTGTGACCAGATTCCCATAAAGACGTAAGCCCGAGAGTCCTTTGTAGATCACTGTGCTCAAGCTCTCCATTTCTCAGGTGGGTACACTGAGGCTCCAGAGGCAGATAGACGTGCCCAAACACCTCCTGGCGATCAGTGGGAGATTCAGGCTAGGTCCCAGCACTGTCTGCTACCAGTGTCTTGCTCTCGTCAGCTCTTGGCCACCTTATTCTCCATCATCAGTGTTTAAAGCTAAGGGTAGAACCCTCCCATTACTCACATTTAACTTTTACAGAAAAACAACGTATCAATTTTTCCTTTCGCTGTTAACTGCATGATCTAGAGTAATAAATTAGTCCCAAAGCAAAAAGATGTCCTTAATCCCCACGCTGCTGTTCCATATCCCTGCAGTGTTTATAATGTAAAAGGAGTTTTAGTGGTTAACATCTACTCTCAGCCTTTCCCTCTATATGTGTATAAATTTATATTTCATAATTATAGTTGCAGGCTTCCCCTCTGCTCTGCCCCTGCCCTTGAGCTGGAGAGTGGTACAGGAAATGGTTTATGTTCTCTGGTCTACGCTGACAGTCTAATCCCGCTCATGTATTTCATGCTGTCTCTGTCAAGTCTATTTTCTCTCCACCACAAGATAGTGGGTTCAATGCTCCCATCTCCACGGACTCAAAGCACTTTGTGCCTGGAGCAAAGCTAGGCACCCTTCTGAAAGATCTCACGAGCCAGCTTTGGGACAGACGCTTTCAGAAAAGAAGACTCACGTCAAGGTCCTGGTGATGGATTGATTATTGTTGATGATCGGCATTGTTGTCGGCATCATGCCTGTGTGATTGCTGTGAACATGGCGACTTCCTCTTCTGAGCTCGTCGTCAGAGCCAACCGGAACCACCAGAAAACAGAGGCGTGTGGGGCTTAAAAATCCCAGGGGAAATCCAATCCCAAAACCAAAATGAAAGAACAAGGCGTCACCATCCCAGAGATGGCAAGACCTGCCAGGCCATACCTCCCAAAGCCTGTATGGAACACCAAGGTCAGACTCGATGTTTTCTTGCAAAAGGTCCTGGGGCCTCGGGGCACCTGGGTGGCTCAGTCCATTGAACACCTGACTTCGGCTCAGGTCATGATCTCACGGCCTGTGAGTTCAAGCCCCTGCATCGGGCTCTGTGCTAACAGCTCAGCGCCTGGAGCCTGCTTCGGATTCTGTGTCTCCCTCTTTCTCTGCCCCTCTCCTGCTCGCACTCTGACTCTGTCTCTCTCAAAAATAAATGAACATTTAAAAAAATTTTTTTTAATTAAAAGAAAAAAAGGTCCTGGGGCCCATAAATTGACCAGCAGTCATTCAAAGACCCAGTGGCTCTTAGGGGGTTATCTCAAATGCTAATCAGATATGTCACCTCAGCCAGTGGCTTCATCCCTCTGAACCCCAGTTGCTCATCTGTGGAAAAAGAGTAAGAAAACCTACCTATTTAATCCCCAGTGTGGTTGAGAAAATGAGAGAGAGCATGTTACGAATGTATAATGCATTAGCCAGTAATGTGGGTAGATGTGAACCAACTGAGTCACTGAAATCCTAAAGTTCCAACCCAGCTGTGTTCCATCCCCTTGTCCCTACGAACCGGTATCTCTGAGCCGTAGTCTCCTAGTTGTTCAGACATTATATATATGACCCTACTCTCAGCTGTGAAAAACAGCAAATGAGAATTCTACGTGTTAGTGTCCAAAAGACCAAGACACCTATCTGGCTGCCTTGATTTTTTTGTTGTTGTTGTTCATTTCTCTGCAGATACGTGGTATTGTATAACATCAAAGGGTAAGGGGACCCAACCACACAAATAGACACGAAACGAAGCAGCTCAGATCAGCTACATGTTAAGAAAAATGGTTATTTCTTGAAACTGTATTATGTCCACAATGAAGCATCGGAAAGGTGTGGTTCTCTCAGCACTTTGCAGCCGGCAACTTGAGTCCAACTATACCAGGCAAGGTAAACTCTCGCAGGCTCCAGCTTCCATAACACGAAACAAGTGAGATCTAATTTCAACTGGTCATTAAACTCTAAGCCCCACGGGTTCAGAGATTTTAGTTCCCTCGTTGACCACGAAATGCACATTTCTCTAGCAACAATTGATTTCAAAGTGTCTTGAAGTCCTTTAACTCCTTAGAATGTAGCCTGCATGTGGGCGGGAAAGTCTTTAGTTCAGTGCTGGATCCTCGCCTCCTAGAATCATGCCCAGGACTTAATACGCATTCAATATGTGTCTGTTAAATAAATGATATACGTTGCTCTTCTTCGACAGGCCTGTGCGCTACATGGAAGGGACAGGACCCTCGGAGTTGCTTCTGTCCTCACTGGAGTGTGCACAGAGATATTCTACCAATTACATAGTGCATTAGGACTATGGATTATCAGGAACACAAGATTGCTTAGGACCACGGCGATGTGTCAAGGACAACCAATGTGATGGGGGCCATACCGTAGCATTGACTCCAACATATCAGGATCATCTCGATTGCCCTTGAAAATCCTCCTGTAGCCAGAATTGCAACAGAACGTTGCAATAGAAAATTTTCACTCCCAGATTCCGTAACTTCTGTCACCAAGAAAAATGTACAGAAGGAGGTTTTTCTTACGAAACGGCAACATGCAAAAGTAATCAGCGCTGGAAGACTCAAAGAGAGATGAAGAAAACAAGAGGAACAGATCCAATTGCTCTGGTTTTATGAATAGACTTTTTCCACCACCCCACTCATTTGTAGGAGCCTCATGAGATCTTTTTTTACGGCAGGTTATGAATCATCCTCATGATATCTTCAAATGGATGATCAATACTATATTTTCCCATAAAATGTTTGGTTTGAAATCCGATTTTAAGTGCATTAGAGTTTTTGTGCACCGAATCGGTGAATGCCCTAATAAATTGTCATCAAATATGAAAGAAATATAGCATAGATTAATTGCCGTATTTATTTATGAGTCTATAAAATACCTTGTGAAAGTCCTGGCACATTTTTGGGATACCAATTTGAACCTTCAGGAAAGTTAAAAGCATTAAAAGAGACTGTAAGGAGATTTATTGCCAGAATGTTTTTAATTGCAGACCCAAGCAGACATGCAGGTATTAGAACGGTTTTGCCCTTAATGGGCATGTCTCATGTGTTTCTCTTTTTTTTTCCCCTTTAAAAATGATATACTTCCCATATTTTTATTGATTTGTGAAGATTTGCCGTAAATTACCATGGCCGCCATGTGACATCACAAATGGTCTCAGCTTCCCTAAAGTGGGGGCCCCAGGTGGCACAAGAAAGAAGGCTCCTGGCCAGTTCTAATGTTCACTGTTAAAAGTAGGAGAAGTCGCAGTGAAAGAGAAAACTGGGAAATGTCACTATGAGGACAAGCATGGATGTGGCTTGAAGCAGCACATGGTTTAATTGAAGCCTTACAAGTCTCCAGGAATGAAAATCCTTTAGGGAGAAGAAAAACCAAAGCTCGTCCTTATCTCCTGCCTGGTTGCCGTGTCCCAGTCAGAGAGCCGTGTGCCAGCTCTGCACAGTCCCTGGCTGTCATTGGAGTCAGCACTGCGGCGGCAGCCTTTCTCATTTGTCCGGGCCACGAGTCTCCCCCCTAACCGTACACTCAAGACTACCCGTAGGCCCTGTCACAGAAGGGGAAAGGCCGTGGCACCTTAGCCCAGCGGATCCCAACATGTGATCCTTTTCTTACATGCATTTCTTTCCCTTAGACTTTGTCTTCAACAGCTATTCTCTGGGGCGCCTGGGTGGCTCAGTCAGTTAAGCTTCCAACTCTGGCTCAAGTCACGATCTCGTGGTTCGAGGGTTCAAGCCCTGCATTGGGCACTCTGCTGTCAGCACGGAGCCTGCTTAGGATCCTCTGTGTCCTCCTCTCTCTGCCCCACCCTCCACCCCGTCTCAAAAATAAATAAAAACATTTAAACAATTTTTTAAGCTGTGCTCTGGTTTTCTAATCCACCCATCTGTTGTTTACATTTTAACTCCTTGAAAACACAAGATACCTCAAGCTTATAAAAATAATCAAGACTTTCTATATATAAAACCTGCTTTGCAAACAAGAAGTTAATGCATCCCCCCCCCACTGAGGCAAAAGCAAAGCTTAAAAAAATAATACATATACTTACATATATATATGTGCATATATATATATATGTATGTATATATATATACATATTCTGCCCTGACGGTAGTTACTAACTAAATTCCATTCTTTTTTTCCTTCTTTTTAAATCAGTGTGGATATAGACCTGAACTGGCTGGATTTTCTGGAGTGTTTTTGTGGTTATTTTGGTTTATATCCTTATCAGTCACAGCTGAGTGTGCTTGCTGTTTTCCATTTTAATTAATGATCCACATCAAATTTTGAAAACTCCCACAATATTCCGTAAGTGCTTTCGTAATACAGGCTGAGAGAAAAGCATGTAGTAAAGATTCAGAATTTGTTTGCGTATAGCGCACCTCTTTAGGCATTTTCCCTGCTAAATCACACCGTGTTACCCCAGGACACGACAGATGAATTCTCAGAGTCCAGCTGGAGTTCACTGCATCTCCTGGCTGTGTCTGCCTTTATGTGTGTTTGAAATATGGTCTTGTGGAAAGACCCGAAGTCGGGGTTGGGGGGTCTGGATTCCCATCCCCCCTCAGTCATCATCTACTGGCTTATGCGATCTTGGATTTGCTTCTCACTTCTCCAATCTCCTTACCCTAAGCCTTATAACAGATAAAGCTGAGGCGTTTAGGACAGCTCCCAAGCACGCTACGAATGCAAAGGAATTTTATTATCTACAAGCTATGACTTTTAACCATGCTCAGGTGTGGACCTGGCTTGTGGACACACCAGGACCTCTGCCTTGAGTGTCATTGCTTTTTAACTTTATTCAGAAATTCATTCTATTTGCCACCTTCTTGACAAATGGCCTCACCACCCTCATCTGGGAATTATTGCCTTTTTATTTTTTCCTCCTAATGCCAAGGTTGCTGTTGACAATATGTATTCAGGCCAGGCAGAGGCTCCCTGCGTTTCCCAATCAGATGCCATGCACATTTCTTCCGTCAGAACAATTAGTGTTCATTTCGGCTTTCCTCCGGTAGACCTGCGGTGACTGATCAGTATAAATTATAGATGCATCTGTCCAGATGCACCTCCTCATTCATGCATAGATTTGAGAACATTTCATCCTTCTCTGTTCAAAAACAATCACTAAAAAAAAAATCCATACTGAAAAAATAGAACATAGTACATTTTTGTCCATTTGTTGTGTCCATACACTTACACATCCCATCTGTGATTCGAGGCGTTTGAACTTGATTTGCAGCATTTCCGGTTGTTATTCGCCCCCGCCCCTTGTAAAATCTGCTGTCTTTACAAAATAATGGGAAATGATGGATGCTTAACCCAAAATAATCCAATAAGATCTGTGTGTGTGCGAGTACGGGATGCATTTGAGTTTATTGTCAAAAACACATCCTTTTTAAGAGTTTTTATTTTAATGTCAGTTAACACAGAGTGTAATAGTAGTTTCAGGCATGCGGTAAGGTGATTCAACAGTCTCATACATCACCTGGTGCTCCTCACAAGTGCCTTTCTCAATGTCCCCCTCCCCCAGACACCTCCCCCCTGCTAACCGCCGGTTTGTTCTCTGTAGTTAAGAGTCTGTTTTCTCGCTCCGAGATACATCCTTTTCTCCGTCTGCTCAGGACCTTCAGTGAATTTAAAGCAAAGCACCATGAACTTCAAATAAACAGAGCGGATGAGGACTCTCCCTGCTCCAAATAGGCCTTTGACTATTTATTCCTATTTGTTTTAATGAGCAGCTAGAGGAAATACCGGGCCATACTGTGTAGCACAACAAAAGAATCTGTACCGTTTGTATGAAATACTTTGGGCGGAATGCCCCCCCCCTTAGCTATAACGGGGGGTCTGCATTTTATAGGTTTGTCTCCTTGCTTCAGTTGAAATTCACACACATACACACAATTGGACATTTGTCCCCAAACTAAATTAATCAGTGCCAAACAAAACAATGAAAAGCTAGAGCCTTCAGCTGCCAGAGTGAGTGTCTATCACCGTCGGCGGGAAGAGAGCATATTCCGTGGCCACTTCCCTGAATCAGGCTCTCCAAGAGGGACTTTTCTCTTTCCCTGAGGCTTCTGCCAGACACAGGTTGATACTGGTTTAACCCTCTGGCTCTGTTTTGGTGTGAGGCTCTGAAAATCATGGGCTGAGAATGCACTTCCTAAGAACTATTTGCTGGGGGCCCGACCTAATGCTGGCGGTGGTCACAATCAAATCGCAGGGGTACCTGGTAGGCTTGCAGGGGGTGTAGCAATAGAAAGAAATAAGAAATCCAGGGCCCCCATGCCAGGAAGTGGCAACCTCCATGCCCAAGACACTCTGATACTGTAAAGTAACTTTGAAGACAATAGAAAGATGCCAGAATCAAAGACCAGCTTTTTTTGTTTGTTTTTCTTCTCTACATAAGAAGAAAAGCACGGAGGGACCTTCATCGCCTTACCTTCCAATTTACTTCACCACTGTTCTTCCTCTTTTTTTTTTTTTATTTATTTTTCTCTTGAAAAATCTTGTTGGTTTTCTCTCATCCTAGAGAGCAAAGACAAGAGATAGGCCTGGAGGCCTAGCATACAGCATTGCTATCGCAAAGGTCTTATAAATCAGCTAAAAATCAATGCATTCTATATGGGAGCTTCTCCTTCACAACCAGATCGCCAGGGGACAGAACTAATGCTTTTTCTTCACCACCATCCCCATTTTCCTGTCATTAAAAAAAAAAAAAAAACCTGCTTAGGAACGAATGGGCAATCAAAGTTGCTGAGTAAGTATTTCAACTATCTAATTTTATTACTTTACAATTGACATACCTTCCCTCTGGAAATGTTTGCAATTAATTAATTAGCAGTAATCTTTCCCAGGGGACTAATTGAATGAATTTTCTCCAATGCTTACTTAAAAAAAAAAAAAAAAAAAAAAAGCCTAGATGTATCCAAGCTGCAAATGTGTGGATGGCTCCAAAGTGCATTTTGAAAAATCAAGGGATCTATCTATTACGTGGAATTGTTATCACTAAATCAATCTGGCGATGGCTATAATTCTTTTTCTAACTGGGAGTTTACCGGGTTGAACGCAAGGTTTCTCCAAGGTAACGGACACTCGGCAGCCTGGCAACCTGGCTGGGCTTGGCGCGTTAGTATTTGGAGTGGAGCCTGTTCTCATAATAATCATCCCAGGTAGAGGAGTCTGTGGTTTTCCAGGCAGAGCAGTCTGTGGTTGGCGGCTTCCTTCCCGCATTGCCGTTTAGCAGAATCTGTTTGGGGAGGTGGGCGAGCTGATGTTGTTCCAAAGAGGTAGTAGCTTCTGGGCTTACCAGCTCCCTTGGCAAGAGTCCAGAGGAAAGCTTGCGGCCAGGGCCCTAGACCTTGCCTGATCCTTGGCTTCCTCCTCCCCTCGCAAAATCCCAGGGCAAAATCCCAGGTTGTCCCTAACATCTGAGCCACAGGCTCTTGCGTTTCAGCTAGAAAATAAAACTGGGCCCTTGAACCAACCCCCTGGATTCCTCAGGGAAGGTGCAGAGAGGACCTGGGAGACGTTTTTTGTAACCCTGTGAGTGAAAGGCGAGACTTTCTGAGGTTTCTGGCCTGCAAGCCCCAAAGCCTGAGTTCCACTCAGATATGCATCCCCCACCCAGAAGACCTCCCTGCATTAGACTGGACGCCCCTCCCCCTCCGCTATTCTTACCCCACCTATCCCTACCCCCACTAATGTCGCGGGTTGGAGGCCCTTGGTGAGTAAGCTCCTGGCCTGGGAGTCCTGGCCTAGGGGACTGAGCCTTTCAGTGTGCTGAATCTACAGTGCTCACGAACTGGCAGCCGCTGGTCCCCTGCCAGGCCGAGAGCACGAAGCCCCCTCCCGGGCACGAACGAGCTCCTCCGTCTATCAGCGCCCCTTTGAGGACCCCTGGGATAGAGATGGGTGGTCAGATCCCTGGGCCCAACCCGGCGTCGCGGCGGAGCGCCGGACTTGGGCCTCAGTCCCGGCGCGCTGAACCGCGGCTCGCCAGCGCCACCCCCAGCGGAGCGCAGTGGCTGCAGCTCGTCCCCCGCACCTTCCTGGGGCTCCCCGGCTCCCCCGTGGACACAGCGGTCAGTGCGCAGGAAGCAACCAAGCGTTGCCTTCGGAGGAGATGCCCAGGGGTGTTCTCCAGCTGTCTGCGGATGCCAAGGGTCAGATTTAGCGGGTTTCCAGGCCGAGTCCAAGCGCAACAGAATCTTGGCCTCGAGGGGGCGCTATTCGCTCTGTTCGAAGGCCAGAGGTTGCACTGAAGCCCCTGGGTCGAGACCCAGGCAAAGACCAAGCCTCAGAGAGCCTGAAATCTAACTAGAGTCCTGGGTAGGCCGGGGTGGGGACCCAGATTCCGAAGCACAAAGACGGGCAGGCCAATGGGCACCACCGCCGCTTTCCTGCGGCGGCCCCAACCAGGGCAAGACCAATGGCGAGAAAAAACTTTCCTGCAGCGAAAGGGCGGGGGAGCCAGGCTGGAGGCTAGTCCCCCGAGCCGTCGTCTTCCTCCACCTGCCTGCGTTCAACCTCCGCCCTACCTTCGCCCACCCCAGTTCCCTCCCCTCCCCCGCGCGCCTCTGTTCGCTTAGACTCATCTCTCTCCTCTCCCCTCCTCCTTCTCCCTCTAGCTTTTCTCCCCCACTTTTCTCCTCTTTTTTTTCCTCCTATCTCTTCTTTTGTATTCTCTCCCCCCTCGCCGCCCGGCTTGCTTCTCTCCTCCTCCGGGCCGCAGGGGAGGAGGTAAACGCGCAGCGCCCGGGGCCTGCGCGGCACAGAGGGAGGCGTTTCTCCTACTTCTCCCGGGTAATTTGGAGAGACTGTATGTGCGCGCGCGCGCGCGCGCGCGCGCGTGAGTTTAAGGCGAAAAGGGGTAGGATCCAGCGCCAAACAGAGAGGGTCAGGGTCTTTGACGTTCCTCACCATCTGCACAAACCTCCCGGAACAAGTGTGAGCGTGGGTGAGAGTGTGTGCGCGCGCACGGGCTGGCTGCGCTTGGCACGCTTGGTGGCCCGGGGCCCCAGGGCCCGGGGGCCCGCCTGGCGGCCCGGGATTACCGTGACGTCACATTGAGCCTCTGGCCACCTTGGACTGGGACACCTCTGAAGCCTTACAGCCCGGCGCCGCGCCTCACCTTGCCTCGCCACTGCGCGACTTTGGGAACCTGCATCCTCTCCCTTTCCTTGCCCATCCATGGGCCCTTCTGTCTTCCGGACCTCGCGGGCCGGAGGGGCGCCTTCTGGAGCGCAGGGCTCGGCAGCTGGACTGCCTTCGGCTCTGCCTCCAGTCGTGCCAAGCGTGCGGAGGACCGGGCACTGGGCACCAGCAGCCGTGTAAGGCACGGAGGCGGCGCCCGGCTGGAGGCTCAGAATCGCCGGGCTAAGGCGGGAACTCGCAAGGGAAGAAGGAGGAGGGCCAGGGACAGCCACCATGTCCTTCCCGCACTTTGGACACCCTTATGGCAGCGCTCCCCAGGTAAGAAGTGCCTCCATGGGAGATGGGGGCTGACTCAGAGGAGGGGGTGCCCAGTGCACGCGCCTGCCGCCGATCGCCCTCTTTTCGTAGAGTCTCCAGGGAAGCCAGAGGGAGCAGGGACCAGGGAATGTACCACAGACCCCTCCTACACCCCCAACCTCTGGCCTACAACCTTCCACTCCCCCCCCCTCCGCCCCAACCCGGTGCAAGCTGGAAAATCGTGTGACCCGAAACTTGGGCACTAACCACGCACTCTGCGAGGTGGGTGGGATCACGGAGATCTAGCCTTCTGGTGACCCGAGGGTCCCTCTCACCGTTTTTCAGTTGTTTGCTTGTTGACTTCTCTTCTTATTCTCTCCCTTCTTTGACTGGGTCCAAGCTCTCTGCTTCTGGTTCCTTTGATTTTCCAGATTACGGTCGGTGTTGTGCAGTGACAAGGATTTCCTGGGTAAATTCTGGGGACACCCACCACTGTTCTCCAGTTTCTGCCTAGCTTGTGGGGGTCTAGTTCCAACGTGACCTCTGACCTGCTTCCTGATCCTGGTGCTCGTGCCCTATCTATAAAAAGGGAGCCAGACTGAGACGTGATGGTGGTCTCTAAGGCTACCTTCTAGCTCTGCCTTTGTAAGATCCTGTGATGGGGGGCGGAGGAGGGGTGGGCGAGGGAACAAGAGGAGTTTGGCTTCTGTAATTCGGGTTTCAGAACGTGCCATCGCCTGGACCGCTGGGACCCCTGGGACTCTGGAGCCTTAGCAACGTTTTAGACGTATCTATAAGGGCAGTTGGATAAATCACGTCTTCAGATAATTCCCATCTCAGCAGAAGGCTCGCTCAGCTCTGGGTGGCACTTAGTAAATGTGGAATGAGGGAGTGCTCCGGCTCTTCTGCCGCTGGCTCCCGCCAGCCTGAGGCGCCCCGCTCTGACCTCCAGTGCGCCTCTCTCACCCCCATAGTTTCTGGTGTCTGCAAGTTCCAGCGCCACTTGCTGCGAATCCGCCCCGCGCTCCGTCCCAGACGTGGCCTCGGGCTCCACCCCGGCGGCTGCTCTCTGCTGTGCACCCTACGACGGTCGGCTGCTGGGCAGTGCGCGGCCGGAGCTGGGCGCGGCCTTGGGCATCTACGGAGCCCCGTACGCGGCCGCCGCAGCTGCCCAGAGCTACTCAGGCTACCTGCCCTACAGCCCAGAGCCGCCCGCGCTGTACGGGGCGCTGGTGAGTACACTGGGTAGAGCCAGGGTCTGTGCGCCAAAACCCATCTGGCCTGGTGGCAGGAACATTACAGCCTCGGGTGAAATCCAGTGGGACATCTCCAGGGAGAATGTAGGAAGGAGGGGAAACTAGGAGGAAGGGAAATGGGTGGGATTGTAAATGGGGGGGGGGGGACACATCTTTACAGCATGTTTAGACTTTGCCAAACTCCACTCTGATTACAAGACATCTGATTACCAAACATTCATTTGTGAGGGGGGAAGCCTCAGTTTACAGATGAGGAAACTGAAATGAAGAGGGTTCAAATAGCTTGCCCAAAGTCAAGGGCAATAAAAAGGGTTAGAGAATAGCTCCTGAAGGAGAGTGAAGGCGGGGGAAGTTCCCCAGCTGGGGGGAGGGGGAGGGGAGGAGTCACAGGTAGTAACAGTAATAATTAGGGCTTGTCCTTAACCACTGCTTATTCTGCCAGGAATTCCACCCAGTGCTCCTCTTCACTACCCTAGAGGTACCGTTGTTATTCCCAGGGACCAAGGGGAAACCAAGGCACAGAGTAAACGACTGTGCCCAGGATCTCATAGCCTGTAGGCGTGGCAAGACTGGGACCTGAACCCAGCTTGACTCCAGAGGTCACACCCTTAGCAACTATACCGCATCTTCTCCAAACCGAGTCCTGAATTCTCTCTTCCCACCCCACCCCCACCAGAATTCACAGTACGAATTTAAAGAGGCCGCAGGGAACTTTACACCTGGTCTGGCACAAGCAGGAGCCTATTACCCCTATGAGCCGACTCTGGGGCAGTACCAGTATGACCGGTAAGGCATGGGGTGCCTTGGTAGCTGGGTTACCAGTCCTTCCCCCTCTCCCGCCTTAGGGCCCATCTGGGAACAGCCAGGGAAGGGCGTATGTGGGGAGGGGGGAGCACTGAACCCCCTTCCCAGGCCTCAGACTATCTCCTGCCGGCAGCCCCACGTTCTCAGACCCAGAACTGTGAGCCAGGATCTTCCCCCCTACCCCCCAGGTACGGAGCAGTGGAGTTGAGTGGAACTGGCCGCCGAAAGAACGCCACCCGGGAGACCACGAGCACGCTCAAGGCCTGGCTGAACGAGCACCGCAAGAACCCCTACCCCACCAAGGGCGAGAAGATCATGCTGGCCATCATCACCAAGATGACCCTCACTCAGGTGTCCACCTGGTTCGCCAACGCGCGCCGGCGCCTCAAGAAGGAGAACAAGATGACGTGGGCGCCCAAGAACAAAGGCGGGGAGGAGAGGAGGGCTGAGAGTGGAGCAGAGGAGGCCCTGGGCTGCCTAAATGGGGGCGATGCCAAAGGTACCCAGGACGTTCACCACCCCACCTTTCAGTTTTCCCAGCTGGAGAGCAGGCTGGTGGCACTTAAACGGGCTGCCCTGTAGAACAGCTTTTTTGGAGGCACTCCCTTACTTCCCCTTGCACTTGCCTTCCTCCTCTCCGCCTCCCCACTCGCACCTCTGGGTCTTTGCTCACATAGTTCCCTCTGCCTGGGATTCCCTACATAACTGGCTTCTTCTTGATTTCTAAAGTGTGGGCTGGGCAAAGGCTCCCTTGGCCTTTGGTTCACTTAGCTCCCCAGTTATTCTCTATCACATCGGCCTATTGTATTTCCTCTGCCCGTATTTATCACGATGAGAAGGTGCTCGGGATCTGTCTGCCCCTTCCAGAACATCAGCTCCTCCAGAAAGTGTCTTAGTGGCGGCTGTATTCCGTAAATTCCTAACACCCAAGTGCCTCAAGGATGTCTGGCCTATAGATGGCACTCCATAAATATTTGCTGAGTTAAACAATACACACCAGCTACCTGTGGGTGCTGAAATTGGAGGAAAAACTGTCCCCTTGGGGGTTGGTTGGTTGGATGGTTTCACGGTGGAAAAACTGAGATCCCGGTCTTAGGCAGGCAAAAGCCTAATTTCTTTGCACCGGAGAGGAGTCTTCCAAGGACTGGGGGCAGGGCTAGGGCCTAAATTCTCTCCCAGGGGCCAGCGGGAGCGCTGGGGCAACTGTAAGAGACGGTTTGGCCAGCCTGGTGAATACACGCCTGGAGTGCAGAGCCGTCTCGCTAAAAGCTTCTCCGGGGTGGGCACCACCCCCCTCTCCCGTGGATTTCCCTTGGGGCCTGGGGCTTTTCTCACTCGGTCCTGATTTCCTGCAGATGCTTCTGCAAGCCAGGAGGCTCGAGGGCTCCGGCTGAGTGACCTGGAAGACCTGGAGGAAGAGGAGGAGGAGGAGGAGGCCGAGGAAGAGGAGGCGGTGGCCACAGCTAAGGACAGGCTGGCTGAGTTCCATAAAGACGCTCAGGCGCTGCCCGCGCCCTGCGCCGCCTCCGCAGCTCGAGAGGCCCGGCTGGAGCGGCGGGTGGGCGGCCTGGCGGCGCGCCCCTTCTCATTCATTGAGCCCCCCGGGTCGGGAGAAGCTGACTTCCTCCGGGCGGAGCCCGGGGGCCCCACGTTGACCATGCACTACGCGTGCAGCAGCGAGAAACCGCGCATCTGGTCCCTGGCGCGCACTGCGGCCGCCAGCGCTGTCGAAGGTGCAACACCCACCCCTCCCAGGCCACGAAGTCCTGAGTGCCATCTGATTCCAGGACAGCCTCTGGGCTCCGGCGGGCGACCCGCCGTGCCCAGGGACTCGGCGTGCGAAGAGTCTTCCCGCGTAGGCAAAGCCTTCGGAAACCAGCCGTTCGCCCTGCAGCGGCTGCCGGTGAACTGTGCGCCCTGCCTGCGGCGGAGGGAGCCTGCGGGGCGGTGCCAGTACCCGTCTGGAGCAGAAGGTAGTGGGTCCCTAGGCGCTGGGTGTGTCTGTCCGAAAGACAGTGCTGCCCCAGGGGCTGGCCAGCCACTGTACCGCCTCTCTCTCTGCCTCTGGGGCGCAGCCACGTTGGGACCCGGAGCGTGATTGTCCCACAGCGCTCCGTGAAACAGCAGTTTAGAAATAAAAGTACTAGTTCCTCCTCCTTTTAAAACTTAGTAGTAACAAGTCAGAGTGAGACAGTAACTTTAACCTACACTTAGCAAGTCACTGGAGAGATAGGCAACCTAGACCTCTGTGCCCGGTGTTTAATGTTCTGCCAAATGTGCCAGGTGGGCTCCATTATGGCCTTCTGGCACAGACACCCTTGTCCCCTGCCCGCCTCCCGCTGGAGGCCAGCTGCCCCCCTGCCGTGCTAGGGCTGGGCAGGAACCAGGGCTTTCCAAGAAGGCTGAGGGGACAGGTCAGATACATGCAGTTGGTTTAAGGCCAGAGCTTAAGTCTGACCAGAGCCCAGCCTTCCGCCCACTAAACCCCCTGGGGAGTGTAGCCAAAGGTTGGTGCTGTCCCTGGAGAGCTCTTGCCCCCAAGAGCTCGGCTGAAGCCGGGTGTGACTGCCAATCAGTGTCTCAGGCCCCTGGCTGGTTCTCTGGCTGTGCCTGGCGGAAAAGAATCGCACCCCACAAAGGGACATTCCCCAAGCATCAGGCAGCCTCCAGCAATTACTGTCAGACTCCGCTCTTTGTAGTAATTTCTCTCAGGATTAGCTACTGGCTTAGAAAATTGGGTTACACTGTTATTTGAATTTGCACATAACGGGGTCCGAATGTTCCTTCTAGCAAGCAAATTGCCTCTAGACCTTTGATTCCCTTCGGATGAGACACCACCGACCTTCGATTTCCCAGGAATCGGCACCAAGCGGCCTTCGGGTTTTAATCACCCTTTCCTCTCTCAGCAGGTTAGCGCAATGGCTGCGATTTGCAGGAGGATCTTGGAAATACGCCCTACTTTTTGAACTCACCTCCACGCTCGGAAGCTGGGAGACCTTGCCAGGGACTGGGGGCTCTCGCTTCGCCTAAGAGACAGACACACAGAAACCCTTATACCGGCTCTTCTTGCACGCGGAGCCTGGAGTGGCAGGTGGCCCCTACATCTCGTCAGACCCGCTGGAGGAGGTGGGGGCGCAGGGCACCTGCGGGGGGCGGGTGGGACAGCCAGGCAAGTCTGCCCTGGACACCCACTCGGGGATGCCGAGTCGGCCTCCCTCCTCTTGGATTCAGGGTCTACAGCAACTCCTTCTCTCGCTCACCCCCACCCGGCCCCCTTTCACTGTGTAACTTCAGCGCTGACCTGGTCCCTAAGGGCCACCTTCGTCTTCTCCCCGTCCCCATTCCTTGTGTCCTCAAAAATAATCAGATCAAACCCAACCCGTGTGGCGTGTCTGTGCCAGGGGCGCTTGGAGAGGCCGGGATGGAGGGGGGATGGAATGTGGCCAGGGATCTGGGGACAGGGCAGCGTGAGCTGCAGCCCTCAGTCCCTTTCACAGCAAAGAGGGAGCCTGGCGAGGTTAAGGCCGAGGCGGAGGCGCCTAACTCCCAGTCTGCCTAAGCTACAGTGTACCTAACTCACGGAGCAGGGTGCGCGTCCTCGTGCCCTGCCGTAGGGGGGGCAGCGATGGTGAGGTCGGAGGTGCGGGAGCCCTCAGGATCTTTGGAAGCTGCGTTTGTTTCCGGGCTCGTACTTGGGTTTTAGTGTATTGGGAGGAGGCGCGATGGGGACCATCTTGGCCGTCCCTGGTGGCACGCAGCTGGGATCCCCGCGCTCCTCCCATCGGGCAAAGTGGCCAAGTGTGACAGCTTGCTGGGTCCCTAGGAGGCCAGAGGAGACAGTCTTTCCGTTTAATCAAGGGTGGGCAATCACTTCCGGTACAGGCCGACCAATGGGAGCCGACGGCCAAGGAAAGAGAGACTTGGTGCCCCGCGGCGTGCCGCGTCTGGAGCTGCGGCTGAGGGAGGAGAGATGGAAAGAAGCCGGCGCGCGGCCTGAGTTCGCGTCCCCGGCCTGGTGGCCTTGTCTGGAGCCAGCCATTGTGAGCTGGCCGCTGCTCACGGGGAGAGAGGGAGGTGAACCCGGGACTGGGCCCTAAAGGGGAGCTGCGGAGAGCTGATGTGGGCGGGAAGTCAGGAGA